>PVJC01014070.1:0-36991 GCA_004026665.1 Murina feae | reverse complement strand
TTTTCCCTGCTTTCTGGTGGCTGGAGGAAGATGGGCAGTAGGCAAGCTTGGGAGGCAGGCCGCACCCAGCCCTGGTCACAGCTCAAAAAAGAGAACAACATGCAGGGGAGGGCAAGAGTCTGAGAGATCAACATAGAGGGGGTGCCTGCTCCAAGCCTTGATGGTGTGCCTGGTGGCAGGTCCCCAGCAGGTAGACACAAACAGGAGGACTGCTCCGAGCCTCAGATGCGGCTGGGGGCAGGTTCCCAGTGGTGACACACACACACACAAAAGGCGCCTGGCAGACTGGGGCCATCATAGGACATCCACTGAGGGGTCCCAGACTGTGAGAGGGCACAGGTCGGGCTGAGGGACTTCCTCCACCCCGAGTGCACAAATTTTTGTGCACCGGGCCCCTAGTTTTATATATGAAGAAAGTGAGGAATAAAGAGATTAAGACTCAAGTCTGCAATAATGAATCAACATAACGGGTGTATATAAACAATGAGAGAATCTGATTCACCGGGTTTTTGATATTCCAAGTTATCCTGATGCCACATTTTAAGTGCTGTTAAATTTTGGGTAGTAATGTAGATGAATTTTTTCTTGCAGTAGTAAGATTGTTCTTCACAGGAAAATAAAGCCTGTATGTAGATTTATAGCCCTTCTGAGTTTAGTTCTTATTTGATAAGAAGTGGAATCATTTAAATCATCCATCTCTTCACTTGCCTTCAGATTACTGAGCAAAGGAATGGATATGACCAGCATCTCATCCCAAGGAGTTTATAGTTTAGTGGGGAGATCAGACAGGGTCAGTGTGAGTTGAGCCCCGTGAGGAGGGGAGCAGAGGTTTATTTATGGAGAGGACGACACTGAGGTGAGCCCTCAAGGGAGAGGGCTGGTGAAGTGGGCAGCTGGGAGGTCAGGTGCAGGTGGGAGAGGGTTGAGCATTCCTGGGAGCATTGCAGGTGTGCACTGGGACTGGTGATGGCAGGTTCTCTGAGGCCGAAACTGTGTGTGCATGGAAGGGGTTGACTGTTAGTGTGAAGAGCTTGCTTGGAGGAGGGCAGTGGTTGGACCTGCTTGCAGATGGTGAGAAGGAGCGAGACCGGCGGACAGAGGAAGAGGACCATGCTGCAGAGTCAGCAAGTCTGGCAGGTGCTTGGGGGAGCAAGAAAGCTCTCAGCCAGAAGCCCCAAAGATAGGAAACACAGACGCCAGTTTGAGTTTGGGGGACAGTTATTCCTTGCTGTGTGCCTTAAAACACTGGTGTGTGACATAAAGGTGCTGACTTTTTCTGTTTGAACGTCTTTTTGTTTGCAAGGAGAATTCCATTGTGTCTAAACTTTGAGCAGGTTGCTAGAGCCCAGCACGTCCAGGCGGAGAGCTACCTGGTGTACAACATCATGGCCAGTGGGGAGATCGAGTGCAGCAACACCTTGGAGGATGCCCTGGACCAGGCCCTGCCCAGCCAGGCCTTCGTCTACCGCCCAGTGCGGCAGCGTGTCTACTCCCTCCTGCTGGCCGATGGCCAAGGTGAGTCCTCGTGACCATGCAGGGCACAGGCGTTTGTGACACTGACCGCTGAAGACAGATGCAATTAAATAGGCTTGTTCCTCAGTGGAGGCTGTAGTGGGTTACCACCGACATCCCCTTAAAGCGAGGTGAAGGTCACAGGCCTCTGAGTCTACTCAACCAGCAGTTGCCCGCAGTCATTAAAAAAGAGCCTTGTTTCTATGAAATGTTACGTATTTATGCCTTAGAGGACTGTGCTTTTTCAAATGTGAAAACCCTTTCCTCTGCAGAGATTAGCTATGTTTATTATTAGGAGACAGTGTCTACTTAGTGTCCCTCAAAATGGGATTTTCATAAAATAATTATATAAAATCTAGTACATCATATTTTAAAATATAAACAAAATTTTGCTTTAGGGTATTTGTCATAAGTTTATGTGTCTCCCTGTCTTTCTGTCTGTTGTGCAATAGCAGCATGTATAGGGAGAGGACATCAGTGACGAGGGCAGTAACCTGGGATACCTTCAGCACCGAGGAGTCCATCAGGCCCAAACCCTCTCTGAGGAATGGTTTAGGGGAGTGAGGGAGGAGAGCACTTCTCCTGGAGACGAGTGGTGTCAGTCACCTGAGAGAGGCCGACGGCACTGTCATATCTGACATGAGGTGATGAGAAAGAAGCTGATTTAAAAACAGAAACAGAAGAACCTATGTAATTAGCTTTGGGGACAAATATTGTTTAATTTGTTTTCTTCTGTGGGTCTTTCTGAACATGAATGATTACACATTGACTAAAACGATTTAAAAAGATATTTTTCATCATGAAAAGAATTTACATTATAGAATAATGTTTGCCTCAGATTATTTTTACAAGTACAGTTGGCCCTTGAACAAAACAATGCAAGGGTCAGTTAGGGATGTCAACCCCACACTGAGTCAGAAATTCACCTACAACTACATTTGGCTTGCATCCTCGGATTCCTTGAAAAATGGGGGTTTGAACTGCCTGGGTCCACTTACTAAATCTGCATATACTAATATGTTATAGTGGAATACATGGTATTTGGGTGGCTAGACAGCACCGTGGCCAAATGTGGGAAGAACCTGCAGTCACTCACCCCTCAGCCCTCCCGGGCCTTCTGTCATTCTTTCTAGATTCTAACGCTGTCTGAGTTTTAGCCTCCCCACTGATCATCTTAGTGATGTCATGGAGGAGGTAGGAGAAGCTGCTTCTCCGCGTCGAGGTAGCTCATGGTATTGCCAAAGAGCCCAGGTGAGCAGCAGCCTCTGACAGGGTTAGCTGTCCTGTTTCTGGGTATCCTCCTCACTTTGCCCAGTGGGCTGGCCAGGGCTGCCAGTCTTATGGGCACTCAGCCCTGTGGTACATAGTGTCCAGCAAGCGTGGCACCTTTGCAAAGTGCCTGCAGGTCATTCACTCATTGAAATCCTAGATACTGATCTAAAAGGTAACTTTAAAAATAATAATACACAAAAAAGAATGGAAAGTTATTGTGTGTTTTTTTAAGAACCATGAACATACACACACACACACACACACACAATTATAGATTAAACAGCAGTATAAAAATATTACAGAACTATAAGGACATATACATATGCAAACGTTTTTAATTTTATTTTATTGTGACAGTATTATAGATGTCTCCCCTTTTCTCCCTTTTTCCCCTCTCCACCCCGCCCCCGCCCCACCCCAGGCCTTCCCATGCTATTGTCTATGTCTTCGGGTTATACAGATATGTTCTGTGGTTAATGTCTTCCTGTCCCCTCCCCTCAAACCCTCCCTCTGAGATCTGTTATTCTGTTCCAGGCGTCCACACCTCTGGACCTATTTTGTTTGTCAGGTTTTTTGTTGTTGTTGTTGTTTTTAGAATCCACTTATAAGTGAGATCATGTGATACTTGTCTTTCTCTAACTGGCTTGTTTGGCTTAGCATAATACTCTCCAGGTCCCTCCATGCTGTTTCTAGCTGCATAATATTCCATGGTATAAATGTACCACAGCTTTTTTATGCACTCATCTACTGTTAGGCACTTGGGCTGTTTCCAGATCTTGGCTACTGTAAATAATGTTGCTATGACCATAGGGATGCATATATTCTTTCTGGTTGGTGTTTTGTGTTTCTTAGGATATAGTTCCAGAAGTGGGATCACTTGATCAAGCAGAAAATCCGTTTTTTTAAATATTTTTTATTGATTTTTTACAGAGAGGAAGGGAGAGGGATAGAGAGTTAGAAGCACCCTTGAGAGAGAAGCATCGATCAGCTGCCTCTTGCACACGCCCTACTGGGGATGTGCCTGCAATCGAGGTACATGTCCTTCACCGGAACCGAACCTGGGACCCTTTAGTCCACAGGCCGACGTTCTATCCACTGAGCCAAGCCGTCAGGGCCACAAGATCCATTTTTTAATTTTGAGGTAACTCCATACTGTTTTCCACAGTGGCTGCACCAGTCTGCCTTCCCACCAGCAGTGCACGAGGGTTCCCTTTTCTCACCAGCACTTATTGTTTGTTGATTTATTGATGGTAGCCACTTTGACAGGTGTGAGGTGATACTTCATAGGACAAATATATTTTTTAAAAACCTAGAAGATAGTTACAAACTTCACGCCCTGACCGGTTTGGCTCAGTGGATAGAGCGTCGGCCTGCAGACAGAAGGGTCCCAGGTTCGATTCCGGTCAAGGGCATGTACCTTGGTTGTGGGCACATCCCCAGTGGGGGGTGTGCAGGAGGCAGCTGATCAATGTTTCTCTCTCATCGATGTTTCTGACTCTATCCCTCTCCCTTCCTCTCTGTAAAAAATCAATAAAATATTAAAAAACAAACAAACAAACAAACTTCACAATCCCCAAAATGGAGAGGTTGAAGTCCACATTGCTTCTTGCTCTCTCCACATGTGCCCCCAGACCCAGAACGGGAGGGAGTCGGTGCTGAGGGAGGGAGAGGGGCACGTGACCTGGCAGGTTTCTGAGAGGAGAGGTGGAGTGTGCACAGTCACACATACAGCTCCCAGGGAGACATGTCTTGGCTGCACGTGGATTTGACAGAGCGACATCATGTGTCGGGATGACAGGAGCGAGTTTGGGCCTCCTTCCATCTCCATGTGCCGTCCAAGCGGGAGGGAGAATAAAGCCGCAAATAGCTTTTCCGAGAGGTCTTACTGCCAGTTGAGTTCCAGGGGGAGAGGCAGCCTTTTTTTGGGGGACTGCCAGGCAGTTCCCTCGTCTCTTTTTCTTGATATGTAGGCATTAAGATGATTTCATCTAATTCAGACAAACTACATTATTTGCAAACATGTCTGCTATAATTTCAAAGTGATGACAGATCAAAACCTCTGAAATGAAGTGGTGCCCCAGAAAATGGCCAAACTCTAGGGTTTTCTAGGAAAATAGGTTTGTTGTTACTTGAAGATCTCAGGTAACACTTTGCGTCTGGCTCGGTTTTGGAAGGTGTGGAGCTGGAGCTGTCTGAGGAGGGTGATCCGATTAAAAGTGGAAATGGTGCCGTCTGGGTGTTCAGGGTAGTGAGGACAGTCCGCCCACTGCCAGGCTGTCCTGGTGAGTGCAGCCTCTGCCCTCACCTCTGTGGCAGGAGGCACTCGGAGGGACTGTGTAGCGGCCACCTGACCTGTTCCTGTGACAGAAAAACCGGCAGAGGCCTGGTGCTCGTGAATGTTCCCCCACGTCCCGTGTGGTTCAGGGCTCAGGATCTGGAAGGGCCGCACACAAATGACAGAGACAAGATGAGATAATAACTTGGAAATTGGGGGGCCAGGCGAGAGCCCATCCCAAGAGGATGGACTCCGCTTGTGCTCAGGCCCTGCCATCCTTTTATTCAATTTGGGACGCGCCTATAGCCCTTAGGCAGGCAATTCCAGTATCAGACAGACCATCTTATCAGTGAGGACTGACATGACTCTCTGGTGGGGACATTGCTTCAGCTCCCATTGTCTCGGCTAAACAGTCAGTGCCCAGCTCTGACCTTTGCCAGGGCTTCAAGGGTCACCAGCATTCCGGGCTCCTTGTCCACGCCTCTCTGCTGGAGAAGATAGTGGATGGCTTCCCTCGGTGCTCTTTTTTTTTTTTTTTAAATATATAATATTGATTTTTTACAGAGAGAAAGGGAGAGGGATAGAGAGTTAGAAACATTGATGATAGAGAAACATCGGTCAGCTGCCTCTTGCACACTCCCCACTGGGGATGTGCCCGCAACCAAGGTACATGCCCTTGACCGGAATTGAACCTGGGACCCTTGAGTCCACAGGCTGATGCTCTATCCACTGAGCCAAACTGGTTAGGGCCCCACAGTGCTCTTTACCTGCCTCTACCTGAGGACAGGGAAGGGGGAGTGTCTGAGGCTAGGGAGCTCAGGAGGCAGCAGGCTCCAGACAGGAGGAAGCACACTACCTCTGCTTGGAAAGGTCCTCAGCAGAGCTGGGTTTGGGGACGCTTGGCC
This sequence comes from Murina feae, assembly GCA_004026665.1. NCBI lineage: Eukaryota > Metazoa > Chordata > Mammalia > Chiroptera > Vespertilionidae > Murina > Murina feae. The sequence continues at coordinate 31,027 of PVJC01014070.1, read as the reverse complement.
CTCACGCATCTACTGATCCACTGTCTTTACTCAGATTGCACCAGCTGCCCTCCCGTCCAGGAGTGGTTTGTGTACTCTGGAAACCCGCTGACACACCCGGACCTCGTCAGGCCTCTGCAGATGAGCCTCCCAGGTACAGACGGCCTCGGTCAAGCAGGTCACGGATTGTTCCCCGTGCGGTAGATTGCAGTCACGGATTCGCCTGGAGATGCATTTTCCAGAACTGCACATGCACTAGTTGCCAGTTCAGTGGGCCCGGAGGAGGGCCTCTGTTCCTCACGGCAGAGGGCGGGCAGCATGGGGACCTGCGTGGCCAGCCTGCTGCTGGGCTCTGCTTAAGGTTTCAGACAGAACCCACCACTGACCCACTGAGCCTACAGGTTTGGGTTCCTGATACTCTGCATAAATTAGCTCGTCTTCCCACTGCTGAGAGCATATTTAAATGCATGGAAAGTTATTTTAACTGGAAAAATAAGTTTCTTTTCCATGAGAGGTGTCTTCAAACATACAGTGAGAGGGAAGGAAAAGCACGTTCACCTACGATGAGCTGAAGCGAAGCCTTGCTTCCTGCAAGTTGCACACCTCTGTCTGCTGTGTCTTCCTTGGGCCATTGTTACCCATGTTAATGAGCAAGGGGCTTTTCCTCTGACATTAGTAATGAAAATGCATGTGTAACGGACAAAGGAAGCACTGAAGTTACATGTTAGGCATTTATTTACCAGAGCATGGGCCCATGGAGCCAGTGCACATCCTGGCACCACAGCCAGCAGCACAGCTGGGCAGGGGCAGGCTCTGCAGCTGGTCCTGTTGCTCCCTGGAGTTTGGAGGCTGTCGGGCTGGGTGGAGAGAGGGACGAGGGGAGCTGGTGTCTCAGCCCAGCACTCCTGAGGGTAACGCCTGGGAACAGACTCCAGAAAGCGTTCTTAACCACACGGACACCGCACAGGGAGGAAGAGAGCTGTGCCCTCAACACGGAAGTGCAGTGTTGTCCAGGAAATGCATGTGCGCTGGCCTTCAAACCAGGACCCTGCTGACATTTGCCTCTGGTCCCTCTAAGCTTTAAAGCCCCAGGTGTCAGGAGGGAGAGTATCCTTTGCTCTCAGACTTTCTAGAGGAAGCATGTTGTAACTCACTGGTGCAGAGTCTGATGTAAATGGACTCCGTGGACTTTTTATGCAGGAGGAACGCCTAGTTTGAAACTGCTGTGGCTGAACCATGAGCCCGGAACCCAAGCACGGCGCGTGGAGGTGCTCCTTGGCTGTTTCGACCTCTCCTCCTCGAGTGAAGAGCTGCAGGCTGTGGAGAGCCCCTTTCAAGGGCTGTGCTGCCTCCTTGCCTACCTGTTTGTGCAGGTAACCTGGGCTCCTTGTGTGGCCTCTCAGTTGCTCTCACTTTTGGCCTCTGTCTCACGTGAGAGGCAGCAGTCTGGTGCAGCCAGGCGGTGGCTGCACCCTCTGTCCATTGCTGGTCTTTGAGTGCTGGCTCTCTGCCAGGCCTCCCTTCAGACTGGAGTGCTCACAAGTAACGGGCTTGGGAAGCCCTGTCTGCCCTTTGGTTCTGCTTCCAAAGCTTGAGGACGCGGAGGCCCCTTCTGTTGTGTGACTGCTGTGTGGTCCTTCCTGTTCCTGCAGCTGGTACTGCTTCAGCTTTCCTAAGTCACAGGAAGCCGTTCTTCTAGCCAATCAAGCATGTCCCTTCACGCTCTAAGCTGAGAATGAGATAACTGCGCCTCCTGGCTCCTGGGACAATCCCAGGGTAGAAAGCACGGGGAGTGCTTTGTCGGAGCACCTGTGAAAAGGCTGTGCTCGCCGTCCCCATCTCCATCAGTCCTCAACCCACCGCGCGGGGCCAGGCCACCGGTATAGGCGCAGCCCTGGGTCCCTGTCAGACCCTTCAGCAGGCTGGACAGCTCCTTCCTCATTCATTTTACACTTAGTTTACCTATGAAAATTACACATGGCAGTGTCCATCCCCAGCCCCACCTCCCTGCTCCAACTGTCCTCCTTTACATTCACTTCTGTCTCTGTTGTCCCAACCACAAGAGCAGAGGGTCTGTCTTCAGTCACAGATCTGTCTCATAACCTCCCCTCCAGGCCATCTGTCTTTGGCTCTGCTCTTGGGTCTTTTGGGCATAACCATGCATTTTATTTGCCTGGAGTGGGAAGTTGTGTGATTCTGTTTTCAATCTGAATTCACTTCACAAATAGCTGAGTTGCATTTTAGGGACCTCCTTGCTTCCCGGCCTCAGTGCTCACAGGGGTGTCCCTGGAATAGCAAGGTCCTGACTGTCACTCGAGGGATCGTCATTGCCCTAGGTCAGTCTGCTAAGAAGGTGCACTTGTAGAATTCTCACACTTCCATATAGCTGTGCTTAAATTAGATGCTTTTGGGTGTGATTTGGAATAAAAGTACATTCTGTTCAGTGAACAAACCTGCACAGAAACTAGTCCGGGAAGAGCCTCTGCGAGGGCGCACGCATCCCAGAAAGGGCTCTTAACCCACCACTAGCAGAGCCAGTGCTCCCTGTGACACTGCAGTGTCGTGTCACTAGGAGTCTGCAGTGTAGACTTGTCCACTTTAACTGGCGGCTGGATGTAGGCGGTGAGAAAGCAGGGCAGGAACAGTGCCCCAAGGGCCCTTTTTGAACCATCCTCAAATGTGGCTCAGGGCAGAAGGTGGCAGCACATGCCAACAAGCCCAGGTGAAATGCAGAGGTGGGTTGTGGCTTTAAAACTACGTTCTCTGCTGGGACCTACTTCTGCAGGGGGCTCTTTTTTCTTGGAGTAGCACTCCTTCGTAGACTGTTTTTCCCCTGAGGTAAGGAAGTTGTTATTTGCACAAAGGTAACAAGACTTTGGAGTAAAAATGGAATAGGGAGGTAACGGGTGGGTCAGCATCAGCATGTTCAGAGCTTAGCAGCGTCAGTCTCCCCGTGCCAGGACTTCCCACAGGGCGCATGTCCTGTTTGGAGGAGCTCCCAGGTCCCTCTGAGGGGGTCACTCAGCTGGTCCCAGTCTTTCCCCTCGAGGAGGAGGCCCGTGGAGTCTGCATCCATCATGGCTCTTGGGTCCCCTCCCTGCCTCCCTCACACTCTTCCTAGACCTTACATTCCATGAAGGATTGGTGGGGACTCATATTTTGGGGGGTCCTGATTTCCTTTGAAATGGGATTCGAAGACACAAGCTTCCCCTGGGGCTGCTGAGGGTGGGTTCTCATCTCGGCTCTAGCCGCCCAGTGAGGCCATATCCTCCATGTGACGCTGTGCTGTCTGCAGGCTCTGTCCAGCTTGGCCTGGGCAGTGGCAGAGAGGCCCTGCTTACTTCCACCTGCGTCTCCTCTGCTGCTTGGGATTTGAACACCGTGTGCCTGTAGCCAGCCTTGTGACCGTGTCTGGAAGAGCTAACGCTGGCTCTCCTTCCCTCACAGGTGGACACACTGTGCCTGGAGGACCTGCATGCTTTCATCGCTCAGGCCCTGTGCCTCCCAGGGAAGTCCGCTGGCCATCTCGCAGACGTACAGGTACTGGCACAGGCGCCTGTTTCAGAGCTGAGAACACCTGGCCGTGGTTGGGCCCCGCAACATTAAACAGCCAAGCAGAGTAGAAAGAGCTCAGGCACCACGCCCTCTGCTGCTCTGCAGGTGGGGACTGACGTGGAGGGAGGCTGAGCGCTTCTCATGAAATGAAGGGGATGTTGACGCAAGAGGCGCCAAGTGGGACTTTCCTCCCACCACCCTTATTGGCAGAGTTGAAGTGGATTCAGGGCCCTCGTGTCCAGCCAGCTTCTTGCCTCTTCCCTTTCCATGAGAAAGACCCTGTGCCCAGGAGTAAGGAGGTCTGGGAAAATGCCCTGGACAGCAGGCTGAGGGAAGGTGTTCTAATTCAAAGAAAAGCCAGCTCTCTTGATGATGCAAAAAGGGCAGCCACACATTGAGGAGGCGCTGGTCTCACTGACACACAGGGAGGAGCTGAGCATGTGGCAGGCCCGGGCTCCTCTCCAGGGGGGTTGAGAGCTCCGATGTGGCTTTTCCTGGACCAGCTACAGCTGTCCGTGGTGCTCAGCTGACAGCTCCAGAGCACAGAGTATGTTCCTTGTTCTGTAAGAGCTCCCCGTGCCTCATGCAGCCCGTGCAGAGACACGCGGAGGGAGATGGGATTTAGGGTGATTCTGCAGAGTTAGGAGGGAAAGTCATTTAAGTAACAGACTTGACTAGAGAGCACACGTAGCTTTTGGGGTCCCCCTTTTTAAGCAGCAATACCATCCTGCCCTTACCTTCCCCCCCATGGACTTTGACTTCAGCCTCCTTCAGAATGAAAGGATCAAAGGGACAGACGGACGCAGGTAGACAGCCTTTGCCCTCACACACACTCCTGACAAGCTCTCTGCAGACAACTCCGCCAGACCAGGAAGCTGAGGAGTAGCCCCAGGATGCAAGGGCCAGACCCGCACCCGCGACCTGGGTGCCTGCTGTCCTCGGCACCTGCCAGCCTCGGCGCCTGCCTGGCAAGGCTCCGATAGTTTTCCTAAGGGCCGTCTTAGACGGCTGCGCCACTGGCACCCGGAGGCCTGCTGCAGGAGCTTCCGTGTGGGACCTGTGACATCGGACCCGGCCTTTCGGACCAGAAAGGTGACCTCAGCCTCTCAGACCTTAACGCTGTGGCCTGTGAAAGTCCCCACTTGGCTTAGATGAGTTTCTGTTTGATAAGCAGCTGGAGCTCGGGCCTGCTCAGCCAGCTTCCCACTGCTTGTCCACTCGTTTCGGTCGTCGTCGGCCATTTGGTTCTCTTCCTGAGTGGCTTGTTGAGAAGGAGAGCAACTTATTTTCCAAAACCTGATGTCATCAGAAAAACAAAAGGCACATGTGGCTGAGAAATACTTTTCTGGGAAAAAGATATTCTGGGAAATGAAAATACATAACCACACGGGTTTTAAACAGGATCTTCACCTGCAGACACAGGGAAGGTCAGGAGAGCACCCTGGACATTCAGGTGGTTCTGGGTGAACACATCGCTGCTGCTGGTGTAGAGCTGAGGACAGCCGAGGGCCAGGCCTGGTGCCCACCTGCCTTCCACGCCCAGTGTGCCCGCTGCCTCTGCTAGTCACCCCTCTCCCGTCCCCCCCCCCCATAAATGGCAAAAGAAAGCCATCCTAGGATTCGGAGGTGCTGGTGCTGCCCCTCCCGTCCCGAGATGGCAGAGCCGGGCCCACGTGCCCTGCAGCCCTGACACCTGCCCGAGACCAGGTTGTGAATCCCTTTCCCACTTGGGACTCCGGAGGTAGCAAGAGGCGTGCAGCGGGAATACCGTGTCGGAGGCTGTGGCTTTGCCGCAGGGAACAGGGGGAGCCTTGAAGGGTTCTTCCTGTCCCAGAGCTGATGGGTGCTGCCTGGTCAGGTCACGTGCTGAAAGGTTGCTGTTGACTTGCTGAGGCTTTGTTTACTGAAGATCTCTGAGAGTAAACACTGTCACTTAGGTTCATTGTTTCTCAAGAACAAACTTTCCAGTTTAAAAACCAGTGACATCTCCCCCTTCATGGGAGCCTGCCTATGGAGACCTAAGACCAAAGGACCTGGGTAGAGGTGGCCCCACCCCGCCCCTGGGTTACCTGGCTTTCGGAGCCCATCTCTCTTCAGCCAAAAGGGAGCTTGACCTTGAACAGGCTTTAGAGGACATCAGCAGGCCATGGTTTTAGGACAATTTGGAGAGCAGTCCTAGACAGCAGACGCCTTTACTCAACCTTAGATCGCCTGGTAATCCCAGCTTATGGTGAATTTCCCAAGATCAGGTATTTTTATGTCGGTCAGTGAAGTGAAACCTTATTTTTGAAGGCGATAAAGTGTCACGTTTTATTCTGGTTTTGTGACTAAATTAGATAGGCAGCGACATCCAAGTGGCAGCTGCTGAACTTGAGTCCCTCGGGCCAGCTGAGCGGACGTGCACATGGCCAGAACCATGGATGCCTGCTGGGTGGCGGTGACCTGTTTGCCACACAGGCCAGAGGGAGGTGAAGGCTGTCACCCAGCAGGTCCCTCCTGTGGCAGGTTAGCTCCGTCTCAGGGCAGTCAGGATGTTTCCCATCAGGAGACTCACCAGCAACAAAGAGATACTTTGTGTTGAAAAGGTCGTCTTAATTTGTAAAAGTTGTCAGCCCATCAACCCTGTAAGCCATCGTATCCTTAATGATAAGTATTTATTTAAAATTATACTTCTAGTAATCACACTCATGGTGAGAACAGCCGAGTGTCACGTTTCCATTACAGGGAGCCCATCGGTACCTAAATGAGGCTCTTGGTGCAAAGTGCACCCCAGAGCTTGCCCGAGGGCTCAGCTTTATGAGGGGAGGGGCCGCACACAGGGCATCTGGGCGTGCGTGCGTGCGACGTAGGTGTGTCGGCTCTTCCACAGGCCCTGCCTCGGAGCCTGGGTCCCGAGTGGGTCCCAAGTGGTGCGGTTGAGTTGTGAGCACAGGCTCAAGTCTGTCCCCAGTCACCTCCTCTGTGGTCTGGTCTCCCCAGCTCGATCACGTGGACCCCAGAGCCGTGCAACTGGGCTCCCTCCTGGTCCGTGGCCTGACCATGCTTCTGCTAGTCAACAGCGCATGCGGCTTCCCCTGGAGCATGAGCGACCTCATGCCTTGGAACGTCTTTGACGGGAAGCTGTTTCACGAGAAGTACCTGCAGACGGAGAAGGGCTACGCGGTGGAGGCCCTCGTGGAGCAGAACGTGAGTGCTGGTGGTCCCAGCGGCTTGTGAAATTACAAGCCTGTGGCCTGGCACAGGGAGCTCCGCGCTGTCTCCTCACGCCCCTCATGTAGGGCAGGCACACAGACCCCAGCGCGGCCCTGAGCCGCAGACACACTGCTTGGCGCTCGGAAGCCAGAGCGTCCAGCTTCCATCACACATCTGGCCTCGGACCCCAGATGTCAGTGGAGGGGCAGCGTGCGCCGCAGCTCCCGCTGGGTCCCCCTTGTGTACGGTGGCGAAAGAAAGCCCTCCTAGGAAGCAGAATTAAAAGTGTCCCTGAGGTGCTGGTGCTGCCCCTCCCGTCCCGAGGTGGCAGAGCTGGGCTGCACGTGTTTCTCAGGCACTTCCCTCCGCCCCCCTTTCAAGTGAGAACAGATGTTTCCTGCAGAGGTGACTGTGGACGCCAAGTAGGAGTCGTGGCCCCTTCTACCTGGAAAGATTCTGAGGCTGGAGGGGAGGTTGGAGTGCCGGCTGCGGTCCGGCGTTATGAGTGCAAAGCATGTGATTCCTGGAAGGTCTCCAACGAGGTTCGGCCAGGCTCATGTGCGCCTGGCAGTGAGGCGACTCGAAGCTCCTGTGACCGTGTCTCACACATAGTAGGGCATCTCAAGAACTTAAGTTCAGAATTTAGAAGCCGTGAGGATGTCAGGTGCGGATAACAGGAGCAGGATCACGAGGGAAGACGTTGCTCCCACGGGGCTTGTTACCACAGCAGGGACGAGGGGTGGAGCTGCGAGTCTGCACCAGGGCCTGTCTGCTCTCCAGCATCTCGGCCCCATGCAGAGTGGCTGAGTGCGTAGCCTCTGGCTTAGAACAGGCGGCAGGACTGGATGTTCGTAAAATGGGCTGGGAGACGGGTTCATTCCTCCGTCGGCTGCTTGCACACGTGTAGTCATACCACATCAGTGGACAGACTTAGGTCAGCTTCTGGTGGGCGACCCAGGTATCACAATGGGACGTGAAGGTGTTAGAGCATGTCGACCTGCAGACGAGAAGACATCACTGCTGGTTACTCTTGGAACTCGGGAGAGTGGCCGGGTCAGGCCGAGGGACATCCTGCAGTGACCCCAGCCCGTGTGTCTGATGCTGGTCTGTTTGCAGAGGGTGCGGCTCACCCAGTTCCACCAGATGAAGTCTGTGGTGTGCAAAGCCTGCCTGCGGGAGGACCGGCGCATCGCCAGCCGGCAGCTCTGGCAGCCACTCCACTCAGGTGGGTCACCACAGGGTCTCAGGAGGAGGGCCGGGCTGATGACATGGCTTCGACTTCAGTTCTGTTAGGAAAGAGCACATCATAGGGTTCCTGGGTGAACTGGTGATTCAGAGCTGCTTTGGGTGGAATTCTCCTGGGGTCTGGGGTACAGGCCCTGCCAGGTGGCATGTGCTTGACATGGGTTTATATTTCCCCACACGGAGCATGAAACAAACACAGATGCAGCGTAGCTGTCAGTGGCTGTGGATTGTTACGTGTCTTGCGGTACCTGTGCTCCCATCTCTGTGCTGTTCTCTGCAGCTGGTGTCCCCACAGCACTGGCCAGCAGTGTGGGCGCATATCACCAGCAGCACAGCTGGCTCCCACCCACGTAGCTCCCCCACTCAGCTCATTGTACATTGTACTTGTGTCCAGGCGTTTTCTTGGTGTAGAATACGATAGTTTTTACAGAATTCTAGATCAACATGTGATTGGATTTGGGGTCAATGTTACTAACTTGTGTCACTTCCACCTCCGCCAGCAGTGGTGGAGCTCTAGCTCATGCGCCCTCACTGACCGGTAGGTGGAGGAGGCAGAGCATCCTGTGTATCTCAGTGATTTCAGGGCCTCATTTCGTCAGCATCCACGCCTGTGGCTAGAGCAGCCCCTTCTTTCTCGGTGGATAAGAGCCCACCTCAGCCTCCTCCCCAGTGGGCTGCCCTTGTTCTGCTTGGCATAGCCTTGCACACATCCTTCCTAGAGCCTTGGTGTTACGAGGTCAGGACAGCACCTGGGGCATGTCCAGCTCCTACCAGGTGCTGTGTGGATCTGATGCAGAGCAGATCCTGGGGAGTAAAGGGACTGAGGGCAGCGAGGACGGGTGGGGGCAGGGGCAGGCTCTGACCTCACCCTCCTCTCCCAGGTGAGCCTTCTCCTACCAGCACAGGCAGGCTGCCCCCCGGCGGGACTGCAGGGCTCTGCCCAGTGAGGTGGCTGCTAGGAGAGCCTCTGTGTGTGCAGAGCCTGGTCATACTAGCAGGCACCTTCCTTCTGTGGGTCCTCATGAAACCCCACACGTTTCTAATAGACATACGTCGGACCTCATCAGACCTCCTGTGTTTAAAGTCTGGTCGGGATAGATGACGAGGAGCTGAGCAGGGGAGGGTAGGTGAGGATGCATGTCTGGAGCATTGGATCTGGCTGCCGAGGCCCTGTACTGGTCCTGACAGGTGCGGACCCTCCGTCTGCTCCCATCAGGCCCCGGGGCACATGTCCAACCATAGGCCTCCGTCCCCCCAGCACTGACATAAGCCCCCCTGTCTGCGTTTTCACGGGCTCCCTTCGATTGTAAAGACACAGAAGTTGGATGCTACTGTCCCTGCTCCAGGCCTGTACATGGCGTGTCATGGGTCAGGCATTGGTGCCTGCTTACGTCCTGGTGTCCCCACAGGGAGGCGGGGAAGACTGGGATCTGGCGCCCATAGGACGAGCTTTGGAAATAGCCGGTCGGACCAAGGACAGCACTGGAGAGAGCAGGGCCCAGGTAAGAGGGCGCTGCCCGCAGGGCTCGGTCGGCGCCGCCCACAGTGTCAGTGCCTGCTCCAGAGACGGAGCGGGTAGGTGGGCACGAGAGCCCTGCTCACTGCACAGTGAGGCAGGGGCAGGTACTCGCCTACACAAGCTGGTCTGTCTGCTCCTGGTCAGTTTTCCACCTGTCATTCATCTGGTCAAGGCCCCAGACTCCGCAGACCTCATCACCTTGCAGGGAAGGTGTTGGGCAGCCCAGGCCCTGGGCCTCTGGCTGAGGCTCAATGCACCTGCTTGCCCAGGGCAGCAGAGCCCGAGTGCCCGACGGGAGACCCAGGCCAGCCTGGGCCAGCCTGGAGCCACGGGCCACATCCATCCTTCAGAACCCACCTCTGCTCCATCTTCCCCTCCGTGTTGCCCACATGTGGCCAGGTGTGGCGGCCACAGTGGCTGGGGCTTGTCGTTTTCCTCCCCTCTGGGTCTTAGGAAGTCAGGGAAGACGAGATGATGCCAAGTCCGGGTGGAGAGGGCTGCGGACGAGGATGAGCCCGGAGTGGACAGGCCGTGCGTTCTGCATGGGCACCACCTCTGGGCACGGGGTTCCTACGTGTGCTCATGCAGCATCCATGCCCCCCTTGAGTTCGCCCAGCTTCCCTCGGTGCCCAGCCTGAGGCACGCTGTGGTTCTCTGGTTCTGCTCTTTCATGATGGAAAAGAAACACTTAGGAATGAAAACAGCCCATTGGATGGCAGCTGTGATTGAAAAATAAAACTTGAGGTTAAAAGTTTGCATGTGGCTCAGGCAATTGGAGGTGCCTCTAGGCCCCTGTGTTTGCAGCCTCTCAGAATAGGAGACATTCCACCTCCTCCCCAGGCAGCCAGGGTTTCCCACGGAGACACGGGTTCAGCCTGTGCTGTGCGGGCAGCATCCTGCGCCCAGAGGACTGGGTGCCGCTAGCACAATGACCACATCCTCCAGGTCTTTCCCGAGGTGTTTTCACTGTTAGTTTTCTGGCTTTTCCCTTCATAGTTAGAAGCTGAACTGTTTCAGTAGAGTTTTTTATTTAATTTAAATATATTTCTAGTGATTTCAGAGAAGTGGGGGAGAGAAATATCAGTGATGAGAGAGAATCATGGAATGGCTGCCTCCTGCACACCTCCTCCTGGGGATCGAGCCTGCAACCTAGGCATGTGCCCTGACCAGGAATTGAACCTGAGTCTCTTCAGTCTGCAGGCCGACGCTCTGTCCACTGAGCCATGCTAGTGAGAGCTCAATAGAGTTTTTGAATTAAAAAGCAGAAATGTCAGTTGTATCGAAATAGCCAGGATGAAGCTATGTTTTAAAAAATCAATAAAGCAAACAACCAGACCCTGATCGTGGTGCTGACCTGGTCACCCTGGCCATCACTGTCGCCTCGCAGAGGCCATGCATGGGCACCCAGCCTGCCCACAGCACCATCACCTGGGGAAAGCCATCTGTCCTTGCACACTCCTTCAGCCCCCGCTCTTAGCCCCTCTGTGTTCAGTGCCAACCTCCTGCGGGTACCGTATGCACATCATAGGACCTGGGCACCTGCCGCTGGGCATGAGGAGTCAGCTCCAGCGCAGTTGGGCCAGCTCTGTCCTGTGTCCTTCCCTGGCCCAGTGTGAGGCTGGGTGCTGGCCTGGAGAGACGTGGCTGCAGGCAGTGTGCAGGTGCAAGCGGACACCCAGGTGACACGTGCAGGGGGGTGCATTGCTCACTGCGTGTGGCAGTGCCCATCGGGTGTTTCTATGTGAAACGTGTTTTGCGTATACACACAGTCTCGTGTTGTGAGCAGGTAATCCAGTTTTTCAGTTTTAATCACCGTGATTGAATTGCATCTTTACTCGGCCAGCACGTTTTGCTGGGTTTTGTCTCCCTTTGGCCAAGTCCCAGGGAAGCCCCCGGCTCCTCCTGCCTGGGAAGCTCTGCAGGGCAGGCAGAGAGGGCAGGGAGGGGACAGGGAGGTGCGGGCATCAAAGCTCCAGGCCCTTTGAACCTCCTTCTGGTGAGAGGGACAAGGTGTGAAGTTCCACAGCAGCAGCTGCCAATTGGCTTTTGATTCCTTCAGGTTGTCATTCTCTGGGGGCTTCTGATGAGGCGGCTGCTATAGAACTGCCTCTGATCCCCTGGGATCACAAGGGAGGGCCGTGCCCCGCCCCAGAGCCTCACACTTAGTAGAGGCTGAGCAACAAAGACCCCTCGCCCTCCCAGGGGCGTCATCACCGCAGAAGCCTGGCAGATTGTGTGGGGAAAGCATGATCTGTTGAGTGTGGGACCGATCACCTGTGGCTGCCCTGTCGGGGGAAGGCAGAGGTGGGCAGCCGCACCAGACGGGCACCCTGGGCCCTGCTGTAGAAAGAGCTCCGTGCTATCTTCCCTGGACTTGGCAGGATTTCCCATGGGCGTCTCCTGGGAAGCTCCAACGTGGGAGGTGGGGTGGGGTGGGGGGGGGTGCCTGGAGTTGGGAGCAGCGCTGACGCTGGCTTTTCACCGTGAGGCTGCCTCCATCACCATCATGCGAGCGAAATGCAGTGCCAGGCGCCACAGACGCCCACACATAGTCTGGCACCTGCTTAGAGATGGTGGTTTCTCCCATGTGGGCCTTAGACAAATTCCATCCTCACATACGGTTTCCGTCTGCAGGAAGCAGACAGCAGGAGCCGGACCCGTGGAGAAGGGGCTCCTCGTCCTCTGGGTAAGGCGCCCCTTCCGTCCCCAGCAGTTCACCAGACACTGATGTGAGACACACATGTCCAGCATAGACCTCATGCCAAGGGAGGGCCAGACGGGAAAGTTCCAGATGTCAGGCCCCTAAGCTAACTTGGTTTCCAGAAAAGTGTTTTTTCTCTAGAAAAAGGTTGGTGAGAACAGATGGCGAGTCTGGACTTGAAACCCAGTGGCACCTTCCTTCAGTCATCGGAGCCATGGCTGTTCTGCCTGGAGGAGAAGGGCTTGGGGTCCAGACCTCGCTCTCTGCAGGAAGGACAGGCACCCTTCCGGCTCCTCCTCAGGCCCGTGGGCAGCCTGTGGGCTGGTGCTCAGAGGTGTATCTCCCTCCCATCTCGGCACCCCTGGACCTGTGTCCTCTTTCAGATTCTGACCACAGTTCTCACAGGTCACGTTCCCAACTGAAAGCTCACTTCCTCCCTTCCTGGTGGGAGGGTTTGCTCTGGGGTGGGCTCGGCTGCATCTGCTGGGCGCCCTCCCTTCACTTTCCTGGGAGTGTGTGCTGTGGGGCGTGTACCGAGGGGCTGGTCTCGGCTCAGGCTGCAGGCTGCAGGCCTCCAGCAGGAGTTTCCTCTTAGGAAGGCGCAGTGAGTGTCGGGAGCCTGATGGGGGTCCATTGATGAGGGGTGTCTGCTGCTCTTCGTCTGTGAGCTCCGGGAGCTCTTAGCTTTAAAAGATATTTAAAAAGAATCCAGTCCCAAGCAGTCCTCTGCGTGGCAGGTTTCCAGGAAACGCCACAGTTCTCATGCTGAGCTCGGTGACCTCTGGAGTGTTGGTAACGACTGGAAGGTGAAAGCCAGGCCCTTTGCAGCAGCCTTGGCCTAAACCTGGGGGAGGGGTGACTGTCCCTCCCCCCACTCCCTGACTAAACCCCAGTGCTGGTCAGGGAGCTGTCTGTGCAGCCAGCAAGTGTAGCTCTTGTGGGGAGAGGAGTGGGGGGGCATGGATTGTGATCTCTGCCACTCTTTTCCAGTGTTTGGTCGTTCCCTAGTGGAGGTGAGGACTGAAAATAAATAAATAAAGCAAGCCTATGTGCAGAGGCCACAGCTAGCATCACATTCAACATTGAAAGGTGGGGAACTTCCTTCAAGGAATAAGACAAGGGGGCCAGCTCTCACCAGTCCTGTTCGCCATTGTTCTGGAAATTCTAACCAGAGCAATTACGCAATAAAAATAAATAAAAGGAATTCACAACAAGGAGAGGTAATATCTCTGTTTGCAGATGACATGACCTCACATATAGGAAATCCTAAGGACGCCCCCCAAAACTGTCAGAACTACTAAATGAATTTAGTAAGGTTGCAGGATACAAAACCAACATACAAGTACCAATTGTGTTTCTATACACTAACAAAAGACTCTTAAAAAAGAAACGAAGGAAAACAGTCCTATTTACAATAGCACCCAAAAGAATAAAATACTTAGAAGTAAATGTTACTAAGGAGGTGAAAGATCTGTATGCTGAAAACTATAAAACATTGGCTAATGAAACAAGACGCCACCAATAAATGGGAAGATATCATACTCACAGTAGGAAGAATTACCATTGTTACAAAGTGCCCATGCCACCCAAAGCAATCCACTGATTTAGTCAAATTCTTATCGAAATCCCAGTGGCCTTTTTCATAGAAATAGAACCAAAAAGAGGTTGTGGTGCTGGAGTGAAAAGTTCCCTCGGGTTCACAGGCAGGTCTCAGCATCTGAGAAGGACCCCACTTGGAGATGGGGCAGTGATGGAACCAGAGAAACAAAGTGGCAAAGAAGGACCGAGAACAGAAGTGCGTGTGCTGCCATCACGCAGGCACGTCGCAGAGTGAGGAGGGGAGACTAACAAGGGCACGAGCATCCCCAAGGCAGGCCCGGCACTGAGCACTGGCACTGGCACATGCCGCAGCCCTGAGCGCCTGGTGAGTGAGGCCAGGCCAGGCGAGCACGGCTGGACACGTGACCTTCGGTTCAGCAAGTAGGTCTGTGCAGCCGGCCATAGCATGGCATTTGGTAAGGAGACCTGAAGGCGAGAGACCGTAGCTCCTGCCATTCAGGCAGCTGATGCTCTTGAGAGACTTTCTCCAGCCTCAGATTTCAGATCCACAGTTCAGCTGCTGTGTGCACCCCCACATACACACACACACACAACACACACATAGCCACACACGCCTACACACAGACCCCTACACACACCCATGTCAGTTGGAGCTGTAGCTGATAGTCCCTTCACTTCCTCAGGTGTCCCCTACCCACCCCGCCCTGGGACTTGCCCCCTGGGGGCCACAGGGAGGTGTGGCCTCACTGTCCCAGGCTGGCTGAGGTGCAGGCACTCACACCATCAATCCCTGTTTGCAGGTGGTCCAACTGACCCTCTGCCAGACCCCAAGTCCTCTCAGCTGGAGACAGTCCCTTCAGACTTGGACGTGGGGCAGGAAGCGGACACATCCTGTTCACGGACCATCAGGCACCGAGGTTCTCACATCGCCAGCACTCGGCACCGGGGACAAAGCTGTTCTGGCTCCTTCCCCGTCAGTAGTCAGCAGTTAGAGGGGAACGGGGAACTCAGGAGGGCGGCCTGCTGGTGCATGGCATCCCTGCAGCCTCGCCCCACATGGCCTGCCTTTGGTGAGGGCGGTTATATGAGTGAGATGCCACAGGGTGGTTGCAGGGCAGTCGTTACAGCTGCTGGTCTGACCAACGTGGAGAGAACCTGCAGCCAAGGCCACAGATACAAGTGTCTCCCGCTAGAGGCCTCTGGCTCGTCGCACTGAGGTTAGAGCGGTGGGTCCACGAGGGCTCATCTCAGAGGCGGCCCAGGCCCTGGCTAAGGGCCCTCGTGTGTGTTTAGGGGCACACAGCACTCTGCTGGATTCCTTGTTCAAATTTGTCAGAAATGCTGTTCATCGCCTTAGCTGGTTTGGCTCATTGGATAGAGTATCGATCGGCCTGTGGACTGAAGAATCCTGGGTTTGATTCCTGTCAAGAGCACATGCCCAGGTTGTAGGCTCCTTCCCCACTGTGGGCTGTGCAGGAGGCAGCTGATGCATGCTTCTCTCCATCACTGATGTTTCTCCCTCTTCCTTCCTCTCTGAAATCAATAAAAACATATTTTTAAATAAAAAATGCCACTGGTCACAAGGTTCATGTTTCTGCTGGGGAGGAAGATGCCTGGTTTTGGCCACCGTTTTGCCCAGTCCTTGCTCGTGGCAACAAGGCCCACGAGGCCACGCGTCCCTGCTTTGTCCGGCACAAGCAACCCGACTGGGTCTGGTGTCTCCCTGCTGTGCTGTGAGGAAGGTCTGGTGCGTCGCCATTTATAAACAGTCAGCTGTCACCAGTGAGAAAGCGCGACCAGCTTTCTTGCTTCTGTTTTCGTTTGGGCCATTCACGTTCTAGATGCAAAAAGCACGCGGGTGGCAGTGAGGTCTGGCAGGGTCACTGTGGGCCTAGGCCACCCCAGCCCTCGCTTTGTGCCTCTGGTGGCATCTCCAGTTGACAGGTTTGTTTCCATGTAGGGTTTCCCAGATGTGTACAGTCTTGAGAGGAAAATGGCGATTTCTGTTGATTTGTTACTGTTGTTCTAATGTTACTTAATGTCAAACACGCATCAGACCCTGGAACCTCAGCACAGCGTTCCCTGTGAATGAAATGAAGGCGGATCATGGCACAAATGTGTTGCTGTCGCAGCCCCAGGGGCTCCCAGCAGGCTGGCTGCAGTTCCACCACAGAAGGGACGTGTGGCCTGAGGGGAGCCAGCATGATGGAAGATGCTTGTTGTGCACATGTGCCTTGATCAGGGGCCCTCCCCGCTGTGTCCTGGGCAGAGCTGACCACCAACCAGGGCCTCGTGGAAGGAGGACCCTACCCTGCCCTTGATAAGGTGCAGCTCTTGGGGAGTGCCAGCCTGTGCCCCCCGCTGTGTCTCCCTGGAAGCCGGGGTGCCCCTTGGGCCTTGCTGCATGTGATTTTGGTGCCAGTTGAATGCTGGGGCCTGAGCATGACCAGGTGGCAGCGTCCACTGCCATGGGGAAGGCTGACCCAGCTCTTTTCCGGGCTCTGTCTCCTGAACTTGGGCTCTTGTGAAGCGCAGAGCAGAGCTGGACTGGAACGGCCCTGCAGGCTGGCCACACACTCGTCTGACGTGATGGAGACCAGCAGCACTCAGCAAACACTCCTTCCCTCCCGCAAGATCCGAGTGCACAGGGAGGTCCCGGTGCTTAGAAACGTCATTCATCCACATCCCTGGCAGCCTGGGGACGGCAAGGACTTGCCACAGGAACAGGGTGCGCGCCCCTGGGCCGGAAGCGTTGCAGCAGAGCAGTCCTCCGGAGCCCACGCCGCTGCAGCCTCTCAAGGCACAACACCTTTTCTTGGTGGCGACTTAGCGTTCATGTTGTTTTTCATTAGTGAGGCCACGCAGGTCTCCCCGTCTTCTAACTCCTCCTGAGGTTTGGTTTTCCCAGACACCCCAGCCCTCACCGCTTGCTCATCCACATTCATTGAGCAACTGCCATGTGCCCGGCACATCAGGAACGCAGAGGCCTGCGCTGGAGTCAGGCGGGCACAGTGACTTGTGGGGATGGTTTGGTGGGAGCAAGTCCCAGGTGTGTGGGCAGCATTGCTCACGAGAGACTTCAGGTCTCTGCTCACGGGCACCTCAGGCAGGCGGGCCGTCCGTGACCTCATTTACTGGAGCTCTGTGCTTCCACCTCGTGTGATGGGAAGGACATGGAGCCTCGACTGGTCACTACTGTGGTGTTTGACCTGGAGGCAGAGTCTGAAGCCCCAGCAGCATGCACAGCCCTGAGGGAATGAGGCCCAGCGAGTAGAGAATGCAGGGACGACCCCTGTGGCCCAGCCAGGAGGACAGGCTGTGGGCAGGCGCACTGCCCATCCAGCCCAAGTGGAGTGGCTCCCAGGGCCACCCTGCAAGGCACTGCCCGTTTGCTGGATTATCCAGGGGAAAGTGACCTGGAGACCTGGCCTCAGGGAGGCTTCCCCCTGGGCCTGGGGGCAGAAGGCCCTGCCCTGGCGGCTGTGGCAACAGCCTGAGGTGGCGGCAGGATCTGTGGCCTTGCAAATGCTCTGCACAGGCAGCTGCTGTGATGCTGGGGTGACAGGTCCTGCCTGCGCCCTAAGCCCAAGGCAGCCTGGGGGTTGTGGATGTTCAAACCCATTTCAAGGGGCCTCACAGGATTCAGAGAATATTTACAAATGAGGAGGCTGCAGCCTCGACCTTGAGTCTCTGTGCCTCTGCCCCATCCCCACCCAGATGCCTGAGGAGATGGGACTGTCCCACTGGGGGGTCAGATTCTCCTGGGTGGCAGGGTTTGGGGAAGCGCCCTCACAGCCCGGGCTGGCTTTGTTGAGCATCCAGCGGAGCCCTACGCCCTTGGCCATCACGGGCGCTGAGCAGCCGCTAACCTCCAGCCGGGGCAGCGCTGGGAGGTGCAGGGAACTCAGGTCCCCCGCGAGCTGCCCACCCTCCATCTGTGCCTGTGTCAGGGCTCACGGAGCATATGCTGCCTGTTGCTCACTGACCATCTGCTGCTGAGCTGATGAAGTGTCCCTGTTACCGTGGCGACAGAGCCCTTGATTGGCGGTGGCACCACAAACATTCCCTACTCAGGTTTCACTTTTATCTGTGCTCTGGAATGGGCTGGGGGAGGGCTGCTGTGGGGCTGGGGAAGGGTTGGGGAAGGGGGGTGGGAGCTGGGGGAGCTCGGGTTTGGGGAAGGGGTGGGGCTGGGGCAGGTGTGGGGATGAATTTTCCTCCACCTCCTTCCCCCTGCCCCCCTCCCCTCCCTGCGGCCCCTGAGCAAGTACAGTAGTCCAGATACTTGGGTCAAATCAGAGCACGGGGTGGGGGCTTGTTTCTGCCTGACCCTGGGATTCCAGGGGAACCTTCCAGAATTCGAGGCTGCTGTCTGAGGACTGAGTCTGCGCTAGGAAGGCTCCACCAGCCAGGATGGCCTTGCAGCCTGGAGATCTCTGCCCTACTCCTCCCCGCAGTTTGGGGAGCTGCTGGGTATGATGGCCAGGCCTGGGCCCTGATCTAGGTCCATCTTCCTCCTAGGCCCCCAGGAGCCCCCGTGTCCAGCCTGCCTTGAAAACCTGAAGGGAGTCAGGCGTCCCCAGCTGTCCCCAGAGGAGGCAAAGGGCCTCCTGTGTGCTGAGCTACCTGGCAAGTGGCATAGGCTTATGAGCATGAAGTAGTGTTATTTCAGTAACATTAAAGTCTGGCCTTCAAACAGCTCCAGTGGAAATTTACCAAAAGCAAGACTCCTGCTTTTAGACTTCGTGTCTCAACTCACATCTCCTTTATTTCCTAATTCCCATCAGCTCTGTGTGGGTCACATCTCCTAGTTACTCAGGTAAAGCGTGGAGGTGATTTCACTTCCTTCCCGCAGGATCCCAGCCGCTCCCACAGAAAGCGCCAGGCTGCTCAGGAAGCCAGCAGAAACCAGGAGAAAGAAAGCCTCCGACTGATCCGACGCAGAAGAAGCACGTGCAAATCTAAAGAAACGGGTACAGCAGAACCCAGCGGCGTGTGCACAGGCTTATGTCCCGCGACTAGTTTTTTTCCAGCAAAGGTGACATGGCTGTGGGTATAAATCGCCGCTTCCTAGAGCCAGGAAAGAAGTCCTCTGTTTGTCCCTGTAGGTTCTGACGAGCCGGGGCGACATGGAACACCACGCTCTGCTCTTGAGATGCTCCTGGTGACGTAGGTCCTGCTGCTCCAACGTCTCTGCCCTGGCGGCCGGCCTCACGGGAGCGCATAGGCACTGCTGGTCTCAGTCCGTGCGTTCACCTCCCTGGGCCACTGGCCATGTGATGAGTCTGGAGAAAGAAAAGCGTCCAACGGGGAAGGATGAGCGGGGGGATGATTGTGGATGGTCTTGTCTGTCAGGACGACAAGCCTCAGGCAGCACCTGTGGGATTGCAGAATGTGGTACTCAGCAGCCGGGCTCTGTGGGAGCCAGACCCCAGGCTGTAGGATGGGAGCAGGCTGTCTGCGAGGCCTCACGGGCAGGACCTTGCAGGAAGCAGCTACGGGGAGGGCTGGGGAGGTGCAGCGGGAGGAGGTGGGGCCGGGCACAGCCTCTGGGCACAGCTGGGCACACAGCAGCACCGTCAACTTGGCAGGCCGCATCCTTCATGGAGTAATCATACTTCGTGGGAGTCCACCGGGTGTACCCAAGGGGTGACAACAGGCACAAGCGAGTCCCATCGGCCAAGGGCGACCTTCCCGTGGCGCGAGTGTGTGACTAGTAAATTGAGTGGATTTAGCAGTGTTTTGGGAAATGGTCTACACTGAAATGGCAGTGTCGTGGTATTTGGGTCTCAGAGCCTGTGTGTGCGCGCCTGATTGAGTGTTAACTTTACCTCCCCCAGCGCTGTTGATGAGGACCCTCTCTCCCCCGCCCCCAGGAGCCCAGCTCGCCCACTCGCACACGTTTATTGAGCGGGAGTGACCGTTTGTGGCGCTTCCCCAGGCAGGCACAGGGGCCACTGCTTGGCTGCATCCTACATCCCTCAGCTCAGGCAGAGCGTAAGCCCTCAGGGCCACTGTGACACCCTCTTACTGCAGGAGTCCCTGCAGTATGGAGGGAGGCAATGGCAGAGGGGAAATGGGGTGGCCATCACCCACCAGCTCTGTCCTGAGCAGAGGACAGAGGGGACAAGGCCAGGCACCCATCCTCTCCTGCAGCTGGGGTGCCCACCCCCCAGTTCTGATGCCCTTTCTCAGTGTCCTCACTGCCTGTCTTGGGTCACTGGGGGGACCAGGGCGGCTCCTCCACCTTCTTTATGAATCTGAGGCAGAGACTGTGGGATCCATCCCAGGGCCACTGGCTTCCCTCTATCAAGATGTCTGGGTGTCCTGGCTGGGACACGGCAGACGTGGGGTCGATCAAGCGCCTCCCTGACTGCTGGCTCAGCCCCCTTTGGCTTCATGTCCTTGATCAGTTTTTTAGGATTGAACTTATACCCTCAACACCAGTGGGTCTCAGACTATGCACAGAACCACAGACCTGGGCCTACCTGGGCCTCAGGACCTTCTGGGTCTGAGAACCTGCATGTTAACAGGTTCTGAGAAGCTGCTAGTGCCGGGGCCTGGGACCAGGTTCTGAGAAGCCAGGGCATGTCGCTGATGGCACTCGGCGGCTACCTCAAGGGCTCATTGATGGTGCTGGGCACCTCAGCCCAGTGACAGCCCAGAGAGCAGAAGGTGCATGTTACCAGCTGCCTGACCTGTGTGTGCATGTGTGTGTGCAGGTACACGTGTGTACATGTGCACACATGTGTGTGAATGTGTACGTGTGCACATGTGTGCACATGTGGGGGGTCATCTAGGCCCTGATTCAGGAGGTCTGCTCCTGCCAACACTGCCCACTCCCCAACTTTCCTTCCCCACAGGCACCCCGCCCAGTGTTAGCAGCTGCTAACCCCACACCCCCTGGCCTGGTGGCTTCTGGGCAAACCCAGTCCCACAGTCTCTGCCCTTGTGTTCTCACCAAGGCCCAGCCCAAGCCCAGTTCCTGCCCAGCCACCTTCGGACACCAGGACCTAAACCCCGCACAGGCTCTGAGCCCCACCCAGAAGGCCTCCCCACATCCACGCAGGGCAGTGGGCTCTTGCTCCCTGCCCCCCCTACTGGGACACCTCCGGAGTAGGCACCCTCCAGGGCAGCGTGTGGGTGTCTTCTTGTCGGCACCTGAGCCCCTCCTGGCCCTTGAAGGCAGGAGACCTGTGAGAGAGAAGTGAGCCCCCTGCAGGTTCTGTTTTGGGACGTGTCACCGTGACCTACCACTGACTGGCAGGTGATGGCCGGCCCCCCACGCCCCCAGGCAGCAACTGTGGTTCTGGTTCTGGTTCTGGGAGCCCAGGCGGCACTCCACGCTCACCCATCCGGCCCACAGCCTTGCTGACGCCCTGGAGCAGGAAGTGTGCCCGGCCTCGGTCTGTGTAAAGCCATTGAGGTTGGAGGTCTGTTTCATTTTCCTGTGGCACTGGAGTCACCACACCTGGACTCGCCACCTGGAAGGTCACAGGGAGGGACTGGCCGGGGACAGTCACCCTCCCTGCTTTGAAGTGGCCCCAGGACATCAGGGGTGGAGCTGGGGCACCCCTCGGTGCCTGCTCTAGGATGAGGGGATCACAGGTCTGCACACAGGACGGGTGGCTGCTCTGCAGCCAGGCTGGCCTTGGGCCACTGAGAGAGGTCAGCTGTGGCCACCAGGAGTGGGGGCCACAGTGCCTCCAGCGACAAAAAGACTGGGGGTTCCAGGCACCACTTGGGGCCGTTACTGTGGGAATCTCAGCAGAGCCACTGCCAATCACTAGAAGTCAGTGGGGCAGGTTCCCCAGCCCAGAGGGTCTGCGTCCCCAGCGCCCAGGTCACTGTGGCCTTCACACCTCGGCACCTGCGCTGAACCTGGCTTTGTGGCTGTGAACCAGCCAATCTTAGAGCCTCTGTGTTGCCCTCTCTCTCTTCCCCGCCCTCCCTCCCTCTGTTCCTTCCACTCTCTCTCTTCAGAAATCAATGGGGGGAAATATCCTTGGTGAGGACTCAGGGAAGAAGTCTCACTCGCATGAGGCAGGGAGCTCACTGACCCCAGGAGAGGAGGTGTTCTCTCCCCAGGGTCACAGCACGGCTGCAGCAGCCCCAGCTGTGCTCACCCAGAGGCGGGGCCTAAGTGTGCAAATGCCCAGCTGGTAGGAGCCTCTGCAGGGAGCAGAGGCCTCTCTGAATTTCCCTCTGGACCTTGGGCTGGGCCTCGGGCTGGGGCTCTAAGTGGGGACTGTCCAGGCCACGTGGAGGCACCTGTCCATGGCAGGAGGCAGAGGGACACATGCGAGAGGTTGGACCTGAGAGCAGCCCCTGGATGTGTGTCCTTTGGGAGTGCCGGGGCCTCTGGATGTAGATGGAGAGAGAACACTTGTCCCATGTGATACAAGGGAAAGAGACAGGCAGGCAGACAGGAGCGCTTGGACAGGCGGCTCCTGCTATTCCACCTCCTGCTGAGCGGAGGGTAGGGCTCGGCGCCCTGGGACCTGGAGTCATCGGCATGAGGTTGGTGGGGCTACATACAAAATGGCAAGTCTGTTGTGGACTTGCCTCCTGTTTTTCATGCTTTTGCAAAAGTGAACACATAGAAACACTGAGGAGTCCATGCCCGGCTTCTAGTCGTCCACCCCCTGCCAGGAATCGGGGGCGGGTGGCAGCCAGTGGCGTGTCCAGGGGCTGCGGGGGAGGGGGGGAAGTTGCCTCCATCCCTAGCACACAGGCCGTGGCTGGCCGTGTTTATTATGCTAAGCTTCTTAGCCAAATAGCTATTAAACATATAAAACTGTTCACCACATACAAATCCTTGCACCCAATGTTGAGCAATGATGAGAAGCTGGCAGGTCGCTGCACAATTTAATCTATGAAGTGTGCATGAGCTCATCAGAGAGGAGGGCTGCCCCCAACTGTGTGAACCACAGACTTGAGGGGCGGGACCTGAGGCTGACATCCGGGCAAGCTGGGACGTCAAGAGCCACAACATCCCCACAGCCAAAGAAATGCTAATTATTTTCTCAGGAAAGCAGCGCATGGTACAACATGCATAACGCCCAGCACACAGTTGGTACTTAATAAACGTGTGTGCAGGGCTGGGTGAGTGACAGGCATTTGCCTCCCAGTGTAACGTCTCTCACTGCATCACAGAAATCTGCATTCACGGCGATGCCCGTGAGCTGTTGAGCCTGAGGCCTCCCTGAGCCACCAGGGCCACTCCTACGATGAGGACAGTAATGCACCAGCCACAGGGGCAGCGTGGGGGTCGGAAGGCTCGGGCTGGGAGCTCTGACCCGGGCACATCGGCCTCGCTCAGTCTCTGAACAAACAGCAGGACGCCCTGATGAGCCCCAGCCTCCCGCCCAGACCCCCAATGCCAGGCACGGCGCAAGGTTCCAAGGTGTGGCTGAGACCTGGCTAGTGACGTGCAGGGCGGGGAGGCGGCCTGAGGTGGCTTGGGTGGATGGGCTGCCAGGAGAGCGGCTCCTGGAGGGAGGACAGGAGGACAGGGGCCTCGCCTCCAGTGAGCAGCGCCGCAGTGAAGCTGCCCTTGTGAGGAGATGGAGCCAAATGCTCCTGAGGGGCATGGGCCCTGGGAGCACGGGCCCGAGGAGCTTGTTGTGGAAGGTCCGGTGGCCCTGGGGTAGCCGAGGGGACTGCCGTCTTGTGTCCCTCCCTGCTGGACGCAGGCCAAGCCCTCAGCCTGTTCCCACTTCCCCAACTATAGACAATAGGGACGCCTGTGCCCATCCTCAGAGCCCCAGCCTCAGATGCAGGCAGCCCCAGCCCTGCCGACCAGCGCCCTGTCCAGCCTTGGAGTCGGGGTCTCCGGGAAGGTGCAGAGGAGGGTCTCCCAAAGCCTGCAGAGAAAATAAATCCAAATTAGGCCACTTTCAGACATCGCAGGGAGTGATGGCAGCTGTTAAAACGGTCAGCAGTGAGACTTCTGGGTTTAAACTAGAGACAGTGGGCACTTTCCAGCCGACAGAGCCCTGCCTTGGTGTCCAGGTCACTTTGTCACATTTTAAGAACATCATTTACGTGGCGCGGCCTTCATGCAGCTCTGTTCGTTTTGCATGTGTGTTCTCCTGTGTCCGGTCTCTGAGGTACCACCCAGAAGTCTGGCCACGTTTTTTACCAAATAGAAAAAGCCAAGTGAGCAAAGAGACCACCTCTCCCAACCGGAAGAGATTTTAAATCATGACCCATGTGTGCAGTGTCCCCAGCAAAATCCACGGGCAGTCGCGGCGGTGCCACGAGGGTGGGGAGGTGGGCTCGGCACAAAAGTTCAGTCATAAGCACCACCTCTGGGGCCTGGCCCCTGAAGTCCCCACCCCACCTGGAATGACAGGGACAAGCACATTCACACACACACATCCCTCCCCTGGGGGACAGGCCAGTGACCAGAGGTTGGTGTTGGCGCTGAGAACAGACGGGGCGGACTCAGCGTCTAAACAAGGCGCAGGGCAGATCTCTCCCAGCCTCTCGGTGGCTTCCTCAAGGCCCGGCGTGTGGTCGGCCTCCCACAGCCCCTCCCCACCCAGACGCACAAGTCTTGATCTGCTGGACACACGTTTGTGCGTCAGATAAGTTGTGTGTGAAAAGCTCGTGATCCTGGCCCTGTCTGCAGGAATTTACCGAGCGCCTGCTGAGTGCCAGTGCTGGGTGCGGGGTTGGGGTGGACATGGGCCTGCTCTCTGGCCTCTGCGCTGGCGGGGCCACCTCACTGCTGGGACCTGAGGCAGGACCATCAGACCTGGGGCCCGGGCCAGGGAGCGGGTCGGGGCGATGAGGTGCCTGAATGCTGGTTGCCAGGCCCTCTGGGATGCTACAGGGGAGCTGGTAGTTCAGGCCTGAGGGTGGCTTCCCTGGCTCACAGCCTCCGCCTGAAGGAGACACTCAGCCCCGGTGACCAACGGCCTTGACGGACCACAATCTGGACAGAGACAGACACCATCTCACCCCCCCCACCACCTTATCCCTCTCTGGCTGGGAGAGGAAGAATCAGGGTGTGGGTGGAGCTGAGGCAGCACCAAGGGGACCTGCAAAGACCAGGGAAGTCCCTCCAGGGCCACCTCTGAGGGGAAGGGACCCCTTTTCAATGGTGAATAATTTATTTTCAATCTTAGGAGGAAGCGGACTCCCAGACCCACGTCATGTCTCTCTCCCAGGCCTAGTTCAGCCGACTTACCTACAGGGTCCGTAGAGCCCCGACCGCCCAGTGGCCTTCCAGCCCCTCCCCTGGGCTGGGGCTGGGCAGCGCCTCCACAGGCCATCTGTCCTGCCCTCCCCTTGCTCCCAGGTGCCCTGCAGGCTGGTCCAGCTGTCCCTCTGCAGCTGGGGCTCAATGAGCTGAGCCATCAACACTTGGCTGAGAAATGGGGCTTCTCACCTTCCTCTTCCCTCAGCCACAAATGGCCGGAGAGAGTCCGAGATCAAAGGGCCCAGGCCCTCCCATCCCGCCTGCCCTCTGTCACCCCAGGCAGGAATTCACACGCTTTGGGGCAAGGGCCCAGGTGTGGATGGCTGAGTTGGGGGCACCACCTGTGAAGGTGGGTGAGTTTGAACTCTCAGAAGGAGGCAGCCAGCCACCTCCAGGCGACACCTTCCTGTGTTCAGAGGTTGTGGGGTTTGCTTTTCAAGGGGTCCTGCCTCCGCACGTCTTTGGCTTGAGGCCTCTAACACTGCTGTCATCCTCCTGTGGCCAGGTCTGCAGGCCCAGGACCCACGCCTCCTGCGGGGCAGAACAGAGAGCGGGTCCTGGAGTTCAGAGGTCCCGGCACCCCTTCCCCAGGAGGAGGGGCCCTACGGACAAATGCAGGCCTCGAGCCTGGCCTTTCCTGCAGCTGCTTTGTGTTAACTGGAAAGTGTCTCCTGGCGCCTGCGCTGGGGAGTGGGTGGGGGGGGAGAAGGGGAGCGCTCCATGCCAGGTGCTCGTCCATTCAGACGACATCTGATGAGTGGTGTCTGTTAACCTCAGTGTTTCTGTGTGTTTGGTCAATCCTCACCCCAGGATCTATTTTCCCATTGATTTTTAGAGAGTGGAATGGAGGCAGGAGGTAGGAGAGAGGGAGAGAGAGACCATCAATGTGAGAGAGACATCGATGCCCTTGACTGGAATTGAACCCTTGACCCTTCAGTGTGCAGGCCAGCGCGCTCACCACTGAGCCGCCGGCCAGAGCGGCCTGTTAACCTGTCAGTGATCTCGGAGCAGCTGGTTCCTAGGACACGTGGGTCACAGGAGGCGGCGTCTGCCCGTAACCTGGGCTCAGACCCGTGGAAGTTGTTTTGGGGACAAACAAACATGGCTCTGTCTAGGAGCGCAGGCTCCAGGAAGTTCTTCCGACACCAAACAACTTTACTCCCCATCTGCCGCCATGGAGGAGACGCGCAAGCTCGCTGCTTCCTGGCGCTCGCTCAGCCTGCCTCCCGGCCTGAGTGCTCGGTGCCGTGGGCAGTGTTCTCTGAGCGCGGGGTTCAGGGGCAGCCCTGCTATGGCTGAGCCTGGGCCGACCTTTGGTGGCCCCATCCCACAGCCCCAACGCTGAGCCAGGACGCGCCGGCCCGTCCAGCAGACTGGCCCCTGTCGCTGGGCTCACAGTAGGTGTTCAGTACACATTCGTGCCGAGATGAAGGGAGGATTAATGAGGTGGAGATGCAGCCCTGGGCCCTGGTCGGTCGCGGGGCTGACTGTCAGCAGAGGGGCCAACGAGTGGCCGTGAGCAGCGCACAGCTGTCCTCCCTCCACACGAGCCCCTCCTCACACACGCCCTCCCCAGCAGCTGCCAGGCGGCCGGGCCTTTGGTGCCTGTGCCCAGTGAGCCAGACTCCAGCAGGTGGCCTCCGCAGGTGACAGTCCCCGATCCCGTTTCCCGGTCCCAGGCTCTCCGGTTCCCTCCTCCTCCTGGGAGGGCTGTGTGTGAACAGGGAGCCATTCCTCCTTCCTGCCTTCCCCTCCGTGCTCCTCCCACAGGGAGACCCTGACGAGCCCCGAGGAGCCGGCCTGGGGTGCCGGGCCCCTGGAAGGCGCAGAGGAGGCGGATGGGTGGCCAGCTTGCCCACAGCGATGTCTGCCCAGCTCTGAGCAAACACCGGGTGCTCCCGGCCATTCAGGCCCCAGGTGTGGGCAGGAGTTCGGGGAGCCACCCCCACGCCACCAACTGGAGAACAGGACGAGGGAGGGCCCTGGGCTCTGACTGGTCGGCCTTGGACAGTGCTGGGCCTGTGACCCCTTCATGAGCTCGCCCTTCATGGAGGGAGTCTGGGCCCGGGCAGGCACGAGCTGTGTGGTCTCAGACAAGCTCATGCCCCCTCTGGCCCTCGGTGTTCGCTTCTACAGAGACTGGTGCCGCCCTGGGAGGTGACAGCAGTGGAGGCAGGACTAGCAAAGCCCGTGAATGGTGGCCGACCCTGGTGTTCATTCACCCCAGAGTTCTCCCCCTCAGCTGCCCCCTGAGACCCCTTC
The DNA here is from genome assembly GCA_004026665.1 of Murina feae. Classification (NCBI taxonomy): domain Eukaryota; kingdom Metazoa; phylum Chordata; class Mammalia; order Chiroptera; family Vespertilionidae; genus Murina; species Murina feae. The sequence continues at coordinate 3,805 of PVJC01014070.1, read as the reverse complement.
CTCCCCATCTGTTGACCCTGTGAGACTCCCTGTCCCCCGAGACGGGCTGAAGTTCCTTGAAGAGGGCTCGAGAAATTATGACCCTCACAGTCTCCTCATTTAAGAAAGCGAAGAGAATGTCAGTCGGTTCTGCAAAGGTTGTTACAATGTTGGTGAAAATGGATGTCAGTGTCCTTGGCCAGTGTGGCTGGGCGTTAACCCGGCACCGAAAGTCACTGGTTGGGTCCCCGTCAGGGCTTGTACAGGAAGCAACCAATGAATGCATACGTAAGTGGAACAAAAGCTGATGTTTCTCTCTCCCTCCCTTCCTCTCTCTCTAAATCCAATAAATTTTTTAAAAATAATCTGTTGTCAGGAGATCCGGGGGAGTGAGGGCAACGTTTTGGAAACAGAGGTGGCTGCATGCCCGTGTGGAGGTGCTAGATGCCCCTGAACTATCTACTGTCCTGCAAGGTTTTGTATTTAGTCACTGTTTGCAAACCCAAGCCAAGCCCCCTATGCTCCCCCATGGGGCGCCCTGTCTGTGGAGCGGCCGCAGGTCCCACAGCCACAATCCGGGGCGACTCTCAGACCCTCTGGACGGCTGAGGGCGGGTGGCTTCTGGGAGCTCAGCCCAGAGCCATCTCCTGGCCACGTGCCCATCCCCGAATTAGACCCTTTTCTGCTTACACTGGCGCAAGGAGGTGTGGCCTTCTGCACTGGAACTCGGACACCCCAAACCCTGTGTTTGCCCACAATCGGGCCTGTTCTCGGGCTCCTGTCAGAGGGGACATCTCAGGTGGACGAGCACTGGGGTCTGCGTCGTTCTGTTAAAGGAGATGTGCCGACCACGACGCAGTTAGCTCAGCGACCGCTCACTCCTGCCCTCCCTTCTGGAAGGGGCTCACGTCCACCCCCAGGGGGCTGGGCTGGGCCAGCACCTACCTGCCCCAGGTGACGGCGGGGGGAAGAGGCCAGTGGAGCAGCCACGCCAGGAGGGAGGACGCCGGCTCTGTGTCCCCACGGGGGTGGTGCCATGGCGTCAGCTGGTTGATACCTCCAGGACTGTTTTCAGAATAAAACAAGAAAATGGACGGGAGGGGCTTGACGTGTGTTCCTGTTCACGCTGCCTCGGCTCTGCCCTCGGCTGTTTGCTGGGACAGCAGGGGTCTGGTTACACAGTCCTGCTCTGGGCTGTGCCCGCAGGCCCTGCCTCACACCTCTCCTGCCCTTGCATGGGTGACTCCCAGGCTCCAAGCACGAGGGCCCTTAGGTGGGGGCTCCCCCAGGAAGGCACTGAGCGCCCATGATGCCATTCTGGGTCACCATCTCTGCCCCCTCTCTGCTGGCCACCGTCATGAAACATTTATGTGTTTACTTGCCGAGCTGCTCAGGCTGGAGCCCCAGGCCGGCCTCCGTGGACCTCAGGGAGGGTCAACCACCTCAGCGACCCCCACCGCCTCCCCCAGGCCCCACACAGGATTTCATCAGCACAGACCCTGGTGCTGGCCCCCTGCGAGCTGCCTTCTCCCCTCCTCCAAAGGGTGGCCCTATCCCCGGTTTGCATTTGCCCGTGGACTTCTAATGGATTCGGGTGCTCAGCCACTCTCACAGCTGAGGGGCCGGTCCTGTCCTGGGCAGACTGTCCTTGGCCAGTGTGTGCAGTTTGCAGCCGCCTCTTTTCCTTCCACATTTCCCACAGCAGGTGCAGGAACCAGGAGATGCTGACGTTGGGAGTCAGACAAGCTGAGCCAACCCAGCCGAGGTTCCGAATGTCCCTGAGCCAGTTTCCTCGGCACAAATGTGGGGGCCACGCTCTCTCAGGCAGCTGCGGACTGAGCCCTGAGGCTGGGGGCCCCCCTCCAGCAAAGGCTCCCACCTCACCCTTCCTGGGCCTGTGCTCCCACCTCCCCCTGTGGTGGGTCTCTCTCTCCCTCTCTGTCTCCTTCTCTCTCTGTCTCCCCCCACCTCTCTCTGTCTCTCTCTCTCTGTTCCTCTCTCTCCCTTTCTCCCTCTCTCCCTCTCTCTCCCTCTCTCTCTGTCTTCCTCTATCTCCCCCCGCCTCAGACTCTCTCTTTCTCTCTCTCCCTCCCTCCTTCCCTCCCTCCCTCTCTCTGTTTCCATGTAGAAGGCAGAGAGAGACAGGCATGGACCAGCCACCCCCTCTTCACTTGATGCCTGGCCGACCAGGGGACCACGTGGGCCCCTGCAGTCGCTCCTACTCAAGGGCCGAAAGCCTGTGAATCAGCCCTTGGCTGAGAGGCAGAGCCCCTTCGGGAGACAGAGGGACTGGGCCAGCCAGCTTCCCTGCAGGAGCTGGGAAACGAGACAGACAGAGCTGAGCAGCTGGTGCGGAACTGGAGCCAAAGGCTCACAGGGAACAGGTAGTGATGCAGGAGCCCAGCACAGGCCCAATGGCTCGATGGTCGAGTCCACCCTCCAGCCTCACAGGGACTGTGATGGTGACGGGGCACAGAGTGGGGTCCGCGAGCCAGCGGGCCACGCTCAGTGGGACCCAGGTACACATGCTGAGCCAAGCATTTGTCAGGCCACCGAGAGGAACAGAGGATCAGGTTATTGTCATCCAGCCCCCAGGCCTCCATCTCAGACGGGGACCTCCTGGCCGCACAGGGGGGCGAACATCTCAGGGGCCACCCAGCAGACCCACGTGGCCGGGACCAGAACTGCCACATGCGCATGGAGCGAGAATCCCCACAGAGACCGCAGCCCCGAGGAAGCACTGGGCAGTTCATGAAGAGCAATCCACGCCTTCTGTCCCAGACGTTAGGACACCCTGCGTGGCCGGCTGTGTGGGCAGGAGGCACAGGTGTCCCTGGGGTTGGCTGTGGCAGCCACGCGTGTCCCTTTGCCATTTCACAGAGCCGCTCAGGAATGAGCCCACAGCCCACCACTGGCAGGTGGCCGAGCCCTATGGCATCACACGACACCCACACACCCACAGGAGGCGCCAGAGGACAAACGTTAGGGGGCTCGTGGGCCGAGTCTCACAGGTCAAGTTTGGATACACCTACCACAGTGATGGCACAGCCCGTCCAGACCCTGCGTCCCTCCTCCCCCAGGGGGAGCCCGATTCCTCTCCCTGGAGCGAGGTGGGGGCGGGGTTGGGGGAACAGGGGGAGGGGTGGCAACCTACAGAGGGCCCTGCCTGCCCTACGGCCGTGGCAGGGGGCAGCTGCTGTGCTGGGTGGGACCAGTCGATGGGGGCTTCCATTGCTCACTGAGATGGGGAGAAGGAGGGAGAGGAGAGGCTGGTCCTACTACGTGCCTGGGCCTGAACCCCACGCCAGGACAGTTCTTGAATGACTCTCCAGAGAATTCCACTGACGGAAAAAGCTAATCCCAATGGATGATTCCATTTCTATAACATGCTGGTCCGTTTTGAAAAAAGGAGAGTCCAGCCCAGCCGTCATGGCTCAGAGGTTGAGTGTCGACCTATGAACCAGGAGGTCAGGGTTCGATTCCTGGTCAGGGCACATGTCTGGGTTGCGGCCTCCATCATGTGTGGGACATGCAGGAGGCAGCTGATCAATGATTCTCTCATCATTGATGTTTCGCTCTTTCTCCCTCTGCCTTCCTCTCTGAAATCAATAAAAACATATTTAAAAAAAGAAAGAAAAAAGGAGAGTCTAGGAAAAGGAAGTTGTGGGAAAGAATCAACCACAGAAGGAAGGGCAGGGAAAGGCAGGAAACATGTTATTGACAGGAGGTTGACGTAAGCAGAGTCACTCTCTGCAGAGCACCTGAGCCAGAGAGACCCTGTCTGGAGGAGCAAGGAGGAGGGGAGAGGGTACAGGGAGGGGGAGGG
>PVJC01014069.1:0-36989 GCA_004026665.1 Murina feae | reverse complement strand
AATGACAGAAAACTTCCCCCACCTGGTGAAAGAAATAGACTTCCAAGTCCAGGAGGCGCAGAGAACCCCAATCAAAAGGAACCTAAGAAGGATCACACCAAGACACATCATAATCAAAATGCCAAGAGCAAAAGACAAGGAGAGAATCCTAAAAGCTGCAAGAGAAAAGCAGTTAGTTACCTACAAGGGGCGACCCATATGACTGTCAGCTGATTTCTCAACAGAAACTTTGCAGGCCAGAAGGGAGTGGCAAGAAATATTCAAAGTGATGAATAGCAAGAACCTACAGCCAAAATTACTTTACCCAGCAAAGCTATCATTCAGAATTGAAGGTCGGATAAAGAGCTTCACAGACAAGAAAAAGCTAAAGGAGTTCATCACCACCCAAACAGTATTATATGAAATACTGAAGGGTATCCTTTGAGAAGAGGATGAAGAAAAAATAAAGACAAAAAATTATGAACAACAAATACATATCTATCAACAAGTGAATCTAAAAATCAAGTGAATAGGAAATCTGATGAACAGAATAAACTGGTGAATAGAATGGAATCAGAGGCATAGAAAGGGAGTGGACTGACAATTTTCGGGGGTATAGGGTGTTGGGGGTGCGGGAAGAGAATGGACAATGATTGTACACCTATGGATGAGGATGGGGGGGGACGGAGGATGGGGTGGGAACTGGGAGGAGGGGAGCTATGGGGGAAAAAAGACGAACAACTGTAACAATATGAACAATAAAGATATTTAAAAAAAAAAGAAAGTTGATAAGCAAGTTGATTGAGACATACACAAAAGATTCGTAATTACTACCTGGTACCTCAGAAATGGAGTGAAATTAGATCTAAAAACTGGAATGCTGACAGAAATTCCATTTAAGAAACATGTAGACCCCACCGCCATGCCCCATTTCAGATTTTATTTCCCATTTTCAGTAGTCAAAATCAGACCTTCCTTCATTAATTCTGGCAAAAGATGAGATGTTAGTTCATTATAAACTAGTGACCCAGTGCATTAAACCCATGCACAGTAAAAGGGAATTAATTAGAGGAAATATTTTAATATTGTTATTTGCCCTTTCTCTATAATAGAAGTGTCAGAGATGAAAGAAAATTAGTAAAATGTATATGAAAATTTTCCTCCTGTCAGAGTCTGCAGCATGCCATGGGAACCAGTCAAGTCCCCACTCACCCACATGTACCTCAAAATTGCACTAGTCCTAGACCCGGCCAGCCCCATCCCCATTGGACTAGATCCAGATCCGGCTGGTCCCATGCTTGTCAAGCCTCGCCAAGTGGGGGACGCGGTCTTAGGTCCCCCAGCTCTGCACCAGTGTGAGGGGCATTGCCTGAGGTCCCCTGTCAAGCCCCACCAGGCAAGTGGCACAGCCTCAGGTCCCCTGCCTCAGCCCAGCACCATGAAGCCTCAGGTCCCTGCTGATTGCTCATTAAGGCTCATTATGGGAAGTTGACCTCTGCTGTGGGTGCAGCCATCTTGACCGTTATGGTGTAATGGTCAATTTGCATATTCCCTCTTTATTAGATAATTGTTTTAAGTCCCTGGAATGGAGACCTAAACTTAATTGAGAATAAGTGTATCAAAAAGAAAGCAATTATGTGAAATACACTGAAAATTGTTGATTTCAATAGTATTACCAACCAAGTGCGACAGGCTTTTTATGTGTATAGCACCAAATTTGATGATCTATAAAGACAAATTTTCAGGTTCTTGTCATGCCTTATATTGACACTTCTCCTATAGTACCTATGAACTTTGATAGAATTGTTGTGTTGACTCATCTTCTATCTTCCTGACACTAGGTCGAATCACACAAAATTGTCCATATTTAACCATTTTGACCTAAAAAAAAAAAAAAAAAAAGCAAGTGCACAGGCTTCAACTTATTTATCTGTTCATTTTTTTTCTTTTTTCTTTTTCACTCTGGGATTAAGAGTGAGGACAGAAACTTTGTTTAGTTCTCTGATAGTTCTCCTAGTGCTGATTTAGTATATGCATGATAGTGGGCATTAGAGAAAGAGTTTATTGGTTTATGTATGAGTGAATAATGTAACAAATTTTCTAATTTAAATGAAAAATATAATAATACTAGGGGCCCGTTGCACAAAAATTTGTGCACTCAGGGGGTGGGGGTCCCTCAGCCCGGCCTGTGCCCTCTTGCAGTCTGGGACACCTCGGGGGGGATGTCCACCTGCTGGCATGCCTGGCTAGCCTGGATGAGGGGCTGAGAGCCATTTTCAGGCTGCCCACAGCCCCTTCAGGGTTCGTGCACTGGGGGGTGGGACGGCTGGTGAGTGCAAGCCTGGACGTTTCCCACCGGAGGGCCCACGATTGCACATGCCTGGTGGGCCCACACCGCTGAGGGGACACACCTGGCGCAGAGTTGGGTGGCATGCCAGGGGCGGACCCTGGTGAAGAATCCCTCTGTGGGGCCCTGCTGCTGAGCAAACACACCCAGGGTGGAGTTGGGCAGTGAACTGGCTTCGGATTCTCCGCACTGTGCAGCAGATGCTCCTGCACACCCTGTGGAGGCCTCTGGAGGGCGGATGAAGGTAGCGGACCCTGGACGGGTGTTCCTAGACACCCTGCGAAGGCCCCCAGGGCAGAGCCAGGCAGTGGACCCAGGACAGGCGTTCCTGGATGTCCTGCAGAGACCCCCGGGGGGCAAAGCCAGGCAGCAGACCCAGGACAGCTGCTCCTGCACACCCTGCAGAGGCCCCCAGGGGGTGGAGCCAGGCAGTGGACCTGGGACAGGTGCTCCTGGATACTCCTGGGAGGCTCCCAGGGGCGGAGCTAGGCAGCAGATCCAGGACAGCTGCTCCTGGATGCCTCCAGGCCAGACTCCCCCTCACACTGAGCTGACACACCTGGCACAGCTATGCCGGCCAGCAGTGGAGGCTCCCAGTACAGAGCCACCCTGCCAGCCTCCATCTTGGCTGGGTTAATTTGCATACAGCTGCTCTGATTGGCTGGTGGTACCAGTCAATTTGCATGTTTCTCTTTTATTATATTAAATATTTTAAAATATCAATTTTTAAAATATCCATCATATTTTTATTTATTCTTTAAATAATTGTTTAGCATGTAAAATTGATGATTCAATTCTAAAGAATTATTATTTTCTTTAAATTTGTATACCTCATTTTTAGTTTTACTGTTATCAAAAATATACCCTATAAAATTTAACCTTCTATAAGTTTCAGCCAAATATATAAATAAGTTTTATAAAATTTCAAGGCACTTAAAAAGAAAGTATATAGTTCTCTTGTAGAGTATCTAGCTAATGCAGATCTATTATTTCAAGTTTACTAATGAAATTATTTGAATTTTTATCATAGAGTAATGATGATGTTTAATAATGATGATCACAGGACATAAAATTAATTTCTGCAATCATTTACTAAAATTTTCAGCTTAACTTTATTAAGTATAGATCATATTTGAATTTTGCAGAAATGAATCTATTTCCTTATACTATTATTTTTAAACTCTGTTATGATATTCATGATATTAAAGTTTACAAACACTATGCAATATAAATTGTGCTTTTTATCAATAAATAATGACCCTTTGGTCCATTAAGGAAAACTTTCCTTTTTTGAAATTTAAAACTGGTTTCTAATTATTAAACTATCTTCTTAAAATTGGAATGATAAGGGTGCCACAAACTAACCAGCCTTAAAAACTCTTGTATATATTAGTATTCAATTCTACTATTTTTTCTTGGTGATCTTTAAAAACAGCAAAAATTATACTGTATGAAAGTGAATGAAATGGCACTGATTTATATGTAGTCAAAAGGGCAACTGAACTGCACTACTCTTACAAATTTTAAAGTTTGGTTGGGTATAAAACAAAACAAACAGAGCAATCTTTGATTTTTTTTTGGGGGGGGGGGTATTTGTCTGATTTATTTCCAGAGCCTCAAAATGTAAGCTCGCTTTCTTATATAATTAACCCTTAAGAGAGAGAAAAAAAGAAATACAAAAGAAAATAAGAGCTTAAATGGTTTGGCTCAGTGGATAGAACGTTGGCCTATGGACTGAAGGGTCCCGAGTTCAATTCTGGTCAAGGGCATGTACCTTGGTTGCAGGCATGTCCCCAGTAGGAGGTGTGCAGGAGGCAGCTGATCGATGTTTCTCTCTCATCAATGTTTCTAACTCTATATTCCTCTCCTTTCCTCTCTGTAAAAAAAGTCAATAAAATATATTTTTTTTAAATTAAGATAATTTTTTGAAATGTACATGTAACTATACTAGTATATGTGTATATACTGTATATACTGTATATATATATATATAGTATATATATACACACACACACACATACTAGGGGCCCGGTGCACTGGGGGGGGAGGGGTCCCTCAGCCCGGCCTGTGCCCTCTCGCAGTCTGGGACCCCTCTGGGGATGTCCACCTGCTGGTGTGCCTGGCCAGCCTGGGTGAGGGGCTGAGGGCAGTTTTCAGGCTGGCCACAGCCCCTTCAGGGTTCAGGGCCCTACTGGGGTGCCTGGCAAGCCTGGGAGAGGGTTCAAGGGCCGTGTTCAGGCTGCCCACAGCTCCCATTGACCCTCAGGGCCAACCGCCTGGGAAGATATCGGGTGGCCGTGGCTACTCCATGGCCTCCCAGGATGGAGCCTCGGGGCCAGCTGGCTGGTCCAGCCCCCGGGCTTCCGCCTGGGAAGTGATCGGGTGGCCTGGGCACACATGGGGACCCTGTCTGCCACTTCTCCCACCTACCGCCTCCGCCATCTTGGCTAGGCTAATTTGCATATAGTTGCTCTGCTTGGCTGGTGGGCATGGCTTACCCATCCCAAATAGATGGTTAATTTGAATATTACGCTTTTATTAGTTTAGATACCTATGCACATATATATGTGTGTGTATCCTATATAATAAAAGCCCAGTGACTAAAACAGTGGAATGCTCAGAGATCAGAATACCACGGCCCCTCACTCCAGCTGTCCCACCCTTCAGGGAACAGTTAGGGGCTATCAGGCAGGCAGGTGAATGGTTAGGAGTGATCAGGTAGGCAGGCGAGCAGTTAGGAGTCAGTGGTCCCAAATTGCCAGAGGGATGTCCGACTGCCAGTTTAGGCTCGGTCCACTGCAGGATTCAGCCTAAACTGGCAGTCAGACATCCCCTGAAAGGTCTCAGATTGCAAGAGGGTGCAGGCAAGGCTGAGGGACCCCCTCCTACGCAGAATTTCCTGCACTGGGCCTCTAGTGTGTGTGTGTGTGTGTGTGTGTGTGTGTGTGTGTGTGTGAAGATTTGTTCTTCATTCACTAGAAGAGATCACTCTGCTTCTTTTCCAAGCAAACAAGGATCATCTGTTTTTACTTGCATTCAATTTTCATCATTCTTATTGGGATATTAGGTGGAGTACACTGCACAGATGACACTATTTATCTTCCCTGCAATTTATTTAAATGTGTGTTATCTGATTTTCCTGTCAACCATTCCGTGGACTTGTCTCTAAACTGAGCTATGCTAACATATATGTTGAGATATCCATCAACCTTTGCCTTCGCCACAAATATTATTCCAACAATAACTGATCACACTTCAGCAAGGTCCAAACAAATCAAGCACATGAATGAGTGATTATCTAGAGCACTCAGGAAGTGGCCAGAATGTGCTATTTCAGTTCAGTTATGGCTTGGAGGTTGTTTTGTTGTTGCTCTGTTTTTTAGTATGTGTTCATTTTATTTGCACAGCTTTCTTTGTACATTACTGAAATCTCAATTCCTTCCTAACAGGAAATACCTCATCTCTCTCTTTACAGGTGGTGGGAGACTCCAATTTTGCTCAAAAGAAATAGAATCACAGGACATAAAATTAATTTCTGCAACCATTTACTAAAAATTTCAGCTTCACTTTATTAGGTATAGATCATTTGAATTTTGCAATAGCTCTTCATGAACCAAACCCCAAATATGAACCATTATTACTTCTAATGACAAGTGAGATAGAGAAGTCACATTTGGCGCTGACCCCACATTTTACATGAGAACCTTGATAGTTTTCCCTTAGTTTGAACTACACAAACTAGACTCCACTGCTCTCCATAGTACTATCTCTTACAATCTCCCATCATAAAATAAATTAACGTATCTCTCCCTCTCTTCTTAGAAGTACATAATTTGCTTCCAATTTCTTCCTTCTTTTAATAAAATAGTCCCTAATATATGCTGGGCACCACTCCAGCCATTAAAGAGAAAAGAAATAAACAAAGCTGCCTTCATAGTTTTCATATTCTAGCGAGCAGTTCACATTTATAGTTTGCAAGATGGTGATAAGTGTCAGAAAGGGAAGGAAAGCAGGGAAGGGAGCAGGCAGGGTGGGTGCAATGGCAAATGGGTTGGTTTGGGAAAACTTCATGGGGAAAGGGATATATCAGCAAAAACATGAAGGAAGTGAAAAGGGAAGTCAAGCAAATTCATGTTTGGAAACAGCTTTCAGGCAGATTAAGCATACAAATAAATAATAGCTAGAGAAATAGACACACGTACTAAAATAATTAAACATTAAAACTCTTTGCAACTAAAAGTTAAATTTAACAAATACCTACTAATAGTGTTATTTAGTAGGCCCATTTCTATTTATTATGGTAAAAGTGAGCTTTGGAATATTCTAGACCTCTTTTCTCTTTCATAGAAAAACCTTCTCCTCCTCCCTAGTAACTATTCTTTTCTATCTCCTCTGTGATTGAAACTCACTGTCAGGGAAATATACAATAGGTGTAGTCACATAACAGGTAAAAAAAAAACAAATAATCCTCATAGATTTAGCTGCCTGTCCTCTGGAGCATTTTAATTTTAAAAGTAAATCCAAGTTCAAACCAAATAAAAACATTTACAGCGGCAGTCTTTCAGGATTGCAAGAGGTAATAATGTTTCTATAAGGTGCACAGGGAGAAAAGCCCTGGACTTTAGTTGGAAGTCTTGGCATCTTCTTAGTAAGTCGCTGAGGGATCTTAGGCTATCCTGTAACCTCTCAGCTCCTCACATTTTCACTTGTAAAATTAAGGCATTAGATGGAATAACTATCTGGCATCTGCAAGTATAATGCAATATATTTGTCTCAATTTCTTTTCTGAGATTCTATATAGGACTTTTTGAAAGGGAGAAAAACAAAGGAGGAATATACTTCTTATGTCAGAGACTGAATTCTAATTCAATGCCTTCCGCTTTTTAAGTACCCATTAAATGGTAACTCTAATTTCAATCAAGGCAACCTCGTAACTGTGACAAAGTAAACTAAAAAGTCCCATGGCTTGTATGTATTAAAAGTAAAATGAATGCTTGGGAATATCTTCTGAGACTCATACTGTACACAGTATATATTTTTCTATCAACCAATTGCCTCTCAAATTGCTATTTATAATTTACCCACTCTTAATTAGCAGGCTGATTCCCAAGTTAAAAAAAAAAAGTGTTTTTGGTTGCCGAAAGCAAGCCATACATATTCATGGTGAAAACAGAAAATCATTCGCCAGAATGTAAGGTAAATATAAATTAACCTTGCAATGAAAAGTGTAATATTTGCATTTGCAAGCCTTAGATCTCTCTGGGATTAATTAGGTGATCAGTAGGAATTAACGTTATGAGGAATAGAACAGGACTTACATCCTGTATGTCAGGGTGTGTGTGTGTCTTATATTATTCATTATTTTCTCTTTCATTATAATTCCCTGGCCCAGTCCTCAAGGACTGCTGTATAGACTGATGAATTAAATTTCTCTGTGAAAATATTTTGCAAACTGTACAGGACTACGTAAATACAATGGGGTTTTGTTGTTTTTGTGTTTGCTCAACAAAATGACAAAGAGATAAATTGATGACATGAAAGACTCTTAAATTGTAAACCTCCTTCCATTCCCACAGTAACTTCCATGGTTTGGCTACTCAACATTTCCTTTCAAGTGGAATACAACAGCTTCCTTTTTTCAATTTTTATTTATTAAATTTTAGAGGGAAGGAGGGAGAGGGAGAGGGAGAGGGAGAGGGAGAGGGAGAGGGAGGGAGAGAGAGAGAGAGAGAGAGAGAGAGAGAGAGAGAGAGAGAGAGAGAGAGAGAGATTTGCTGTTCCACTTATTTATGCATTCATTGGCTGATTCTTATACTTGCCCTGACTGGGGATCAAACCAGCAACCTTGGTGTAAGGGGGCAGGTGCTCTAATGAACTGAGCTACCCAGCCCAGGCATACAACACCTTCTCAATCGCTCTCCCTCGCTCAAGATTTGCTCCATTCTGGTCCGTTCCCACAGTGCTGCCAGAGTGCATTTTTCTGGGACCCCAATATCACCAAATCAGATCATTTATAAAGTTTTTGGATAAGATTCAATTTTCTTAGCTTGCCATAGATTATCTCTGACCTGCCTACCTCTCCAGTCTCATCTCCTGGCACTCAATTTGTCAACGGTTCTTGACCAAGCATCAATTTTGTGCCAGGCATGGTGCCAGCCGTTGCAGACTTGGCCCTTTCCAGCCCAGCTTTACTAAATCATGTGCAGCCCCTACGCATACTGGGGTCTTTAAGGCTTCTGTGCCTTTTTACATTTTTCTTTTCCTGCTGAGAACATTCCTTTTCTCTTCTGCATCATGATAAATACTTGTGGTTTAGGACTTAAATTAAACATCAAATTCTATGATGGGAAACCCTCCTTGACTTCATTTCGCCCAGTTTAGTGACATTATCAAAGATTTCACACTGGACCCATTACCATCAGGGCACTTAGCACTCTGCATTCCAGCTGTCAACTCTACTCTTGTCTTTCTCCTCCCATCGGCTTCTTGCCCCCTCAAAAGCAGAGAGGATGGCTATTATTTCTGATTTGATAATGCCTAGCAAAATCTCTGGCACGCTGTAGATGTGAAATACATATTCATTGAATGAATTCATGCCAGAGGGGGAAATGCTAGAGGTCTAGGACAACAAAGAGAAGTCATCTGTGACACTCAAATTCATAAAATAAGTTTTCATTAATTATTAAGTATTGGGGATGAAGGCATACTTGTATTTTCTTCTATATTTCTTATATCCTGTTAGATTGTCTTGGGAATCTCTTTCAAAATTTAACATGACATGTCATTAGAAATCTACCATTTTAGTTTTATTTTATGAGGGGGAAAAAAGACTATCTTTAAAATAAGAAGCTTAAAACAATATATCATGCCTGAGGATTTGTCAGTGTTGAAGTACAATCAGGGCCTTCTCTGGGTATTCCCCCCAAGAAAAGCAAATGAGGGCCTCTGGTGGATCAGCATGTGCCTGCAAATAAGTTATAGGGTCAAAGTTGGAGAGAAACCTAAACAAAGAGCAAGTTAGGACACCAAAACACACATCAAACTGTAGGAAAGTGTCTAACCAGGAGTCAAAGATTCTTCTCTTATGTTTAATGATATAGAAAGAATTCACTTGTTATATATTCAATCAACTGTCTGGTCTTCAAGAAAAGTCTCATGTTGAAATCTCATCCATAGTTGTAGAGATGTTGCAGTGAATTTTAGGAGACAATAATGGGGGGAAACACAGAAGAGAAAGAGGGGAAAAAATGAATTTTAGGGGGAAAAAAGCCAAAGAATCTTCTAGTCTTAAATATCCCTTCTTAGACATAAATAAAACCGAAGCATCTATATTTGGCTGGGTTCTCTTCTGAAAAACACTGATAAAGAATGACTCTTTGGTGGCGCAGGTGAACTGAGTTCAATTTACTTTGGACTTTCAATCTAATTTTTAAAAGTTCACCCTAATCTCAATGATCCTTCTCTTCCCTTATGTGTGACCACTTAATTGGGCCTCAGATTTACCTGCAATGATAATAACTGTGTATCAAATTGGTAAGTGTACAAAAAGACACTGAGACAAGAGTCAAAAATTAAGGCACAGCTTGATTAAAGAGAGCTCTGGAGTGAGAAAGTTCCAAAATCTATAGTGCATCCCTCTCTTGTTCTTAAGAAAATGGGATTGTATATAATGGAGTATATAATTGAGGCAATTGTGATATGTAAAGTTCTAAGTGGAGTACATGGAGGATGATCTGTTTTTAACAGCCCTTAATTTAGGTACCAGCAGTATAATCTACAAGTGCTGCTCAGCTCATAAAAATTTTTTTTGACTTATTTTTCCCTCTTCTTCTATTTAATTGTCTCTCCTCTGCATCTTCTTTGTGTCTTAGAACTAACCTGACAGCAGTCCTCTAGGATCAGTTACTAGGCTGCATCTTATTTATAACATATAATCATTAATGCCATTACTTGAGGACCTACTATGCGTTAGACTGTATATTAGCATTTCTTATTCTTACAATAACTTGGCAAATTAGAGTTTCCATTTTCTGAAAGGAAACAGAAGCAGAGGGAGATTAAGTACACACTGTCCTGATTGCGCTATGTCAGCCTGGATGAGGCTGGAAACTATGCTCCCCAGAAGGCCATTCCCCATATGGCTTCAGTTGAAGTTGGCTCAGAGCAGAACTTGCATGAGATTCAGAAGACAGTGTAAAGCAATAGTAATTTTTCTTAGAAGATGGTTGCAATTAGACACAGTGGTGGACAGAGGCAGTTTGTTCTTGCTATCCTGAACTCCATGCCTAACCCCCCTTCCAGATTGTTAACCAAAAACAACCCCAATATTTGACTGCATACCACAGAGGTAGAAGCTACACACATGCAACAGTCCTCCAAAGAACCCTCTACAAGCTCCCACTCTGTGCTCTCATATAAATAGCGATGTGCTTGGCTTCTCATATATTTTTTTTTAAACAAAGAGAATGTAGAGGTTAGGAGGCATAAAGCACAGAGAATGAGGTAATTATGTAAAAAGATGCAACAGCTGTATTTTTTAAAAATCTGAGTCTACATCTCTTATAGGAAGACTGGTAAGTGCTCCTGTGATTCTTTGACCCTACCTTCTAGACTTTCACTTCCTCAGTTCTTCTCACCTGGGTTTAAAGTCCAATTCCTATAATGATTCCCTTATTCCCAAAATGCTCAATGAGGCTGTCCTCCTTTGCCTGGACAGTGACAGATTCACACAACCAAGAACAAATAAGTGAACCTAAGACAATCACAGGCAAAATCCACACTCTTTTTTTTCTATAGATTTTTGGCTGTAGCCATCTTATTTTAAAAAATAGCATTATTTTTGTAAAAACAACAACACATATATCATGTACTACTTTCCTCTGTAACACTTCAGACAAGTCAAGATGAACTGGACCTAGTTCCACTCCTTTAAAAGATGCTAGAAAAAGGAATATTCATAGATCACCATAATACAAGGCAGGATAAATGAAAGGTTATAAGACACGTGTAGATGGAGCATCAAGGGCCTTCAAAGGAGGAAGGGAAGATGTGCCACATGGAGTCTTCAAAGGTGAATGTGCACTGAGCATTCACACAAAGAGAAGGTAGAGGTTAGGAGGTACAAAGCACAGAGAATGAGGTAATTATGTAAAAAGATGCACCATCTGTATTTTTAAAAAAATCTGAGTCTCCATCCCTATTAGAGAGAAAGCCACGTTAGTAGGCCAATATGCCTGTTAGAAACTGAGCAAATAATGCTACCTCAAATCCCCCAGGACTGAGTTGACAGCTCTTCAGTGTAGAGGATGCAGAGAAATTTAAAACTGGTGTTGAGGGTGGGTGATGTGGAAGGCGGAGAAATCAGGGAGAAGGGGGATGAGGAGGAGACAGAGGTAGGAAGACAAAAAAAGGAGGAGGAGGAGGGGCAGCAAAGAAGTTCAAAGAGAAGAAGGGGGTGGTGGTAGAGCAAAATGGGAAGGGAAGGAGGAGAGAAGGAGGAGGAAGAGAATACGGATAAGGACATGACATGCAGTGGCAGAAGGTTTCAACATCTGGATGCTCCCACATTAATTCCAAAATCTTCTAAATAATTTTTCAAACTTGAACGCATTGTTTGAGTGAAGACTTGTGTGTGAACACATGAGAGTTTTTTATCGAGTTATTTCCAAGGAAAACAGACATACTTCCTCAGAATGCAGGAGCTTAGGGGTTTAGGGGAACCTGAGGAAGCAAGTCCCACAAACTTGGCAGAAACCATGGGGAGGATTTTGGTACATCACACAACCTGGATTAAAGTTTGAGCCAAGTTTAAAGAGCTCTCTGGAGGGCAGAGTCACCCCAGATGACAACTAGGTTGCAGTAATTAAAGCTGCCACACACTGTACATTCTAGGAGCGTCATGTCATTTCACAGTCCCCGCAACTTTATGAGGTGCGTACTATTATTATCCTCATATTACCAATGAGGAAACAGTCTTAGAACAGCTGAATAGTTTCATAAGATCACAGAGCTTGTAAGGGTCAGAGCTGATATTCAAACCCAGGTCTTTCTGATTCCTGGACTAGCATCTTAATCATCCCTTCTCAGTGAATTGGAAACAATTAGTTGTATCCAACACAGCCTCCTTTATTCTCCTTGACTCTGCACTATGTCAAAACCAGATTATTTCTGGAACACTATGTTAAACATGGAATCTGCTATCAATTTTTCGGGGCCATTTCTTATTATTGTTGCCTAAAATGAGACAAAGCTGCAGTATCACTGTTTCTTCTCATTAGGCACTTGTTAAGAGACTCTTCAGCTATCACAATACAGTGAACATGATCTCACCCGCTCTTATTAAGACAAGTGTTTCAAATTAAAAATTAACATTTTTGACAGGTTAGCATGGTATATATTAACTCAGACTCTGGTTTCCAAAAAGAAAAAAAAATATGAGATTAGTATGATCTAATGGACAAGAGGAAAGAACTCCTTCTCCCATTCCTACCTTCTACCACAGAAGGACATATTCCCTGCGCTTTTTTTTTTTTTAAGTCAAATAGCAAGGTTAAAAGGCCAAGTGAAAATGTAACCCAGTTGACAATAAGTTTGGTCATATATTATAGGTATAGAATTTTAATAGGTGACTTGATATAAGATCCTTATAAATCAGAAATTCCCAACCATGGTTCCTAGTATTCTGCCTTGTACTACTGAAGACTCATTGCTATTGAAAGACTCTTTTGTATTATTTTTATGTTGGGTCAGTATTTGGTTTGAAAATCAAAAATAGGCTTTCACATTTACAAAAGGCACACCCAGTATTTTTTTTAAAGGAAATCTTTAAAATGACTGTTGAAGCATGAGAAACAGAATTCCCTGGATCCTAGAGGTGACTCATTTATTTTGTACATTAAACCAACATAACCATGGTGAAATTAGAACAATATAATTACCTAGTTGCTTGGCATGCATGTCACAAAATAAACAGTTAATTTTATGTTTCTGTGTTTGTATCTCTCTTTTCACAATTTTAGTTGTCACTGGTTAGGAGTTTTTTGTTTTTGTTTTTCCTTTTTGGTTATTGCACACAGTTGCAGCCATTTGGCTTAGATCACGTGGCTTTTCTAGACATTTGTTTCAAAAACAAAATTCAGGAAAATGATCTAAATTTGTAACTACTCATATTTTAAAATTTATGTATCCTATGTAATAAAAGGCTAATATGAAAAATTGACTGGCAGAACTGGTTGTTATGATGTGCACTGACCACCAGGGGGCACATGCTCAATGCAGGAATTGCCCCCTGGTGGTCAGTGTGCTCCCACAGGGGAGTACCACTCAGCCAGAAGCCTGGGGAGAGAGCCTAAGCCATCAGTTGGACATCCCCCGAAGGCTCCCAGAATGAGAGGATGCAGGCTGGGCTGAGAGTCGTCTCCCCCCCCCCAAGTGTATGAATTTCGTGCACTGGGTCTCTAGAATAAACATAAAAGGTCTACAGCGGGGTGTAGTAAACATTTTCTGTAGGGTCAGATAGTAAATATTTAGGGACAAAGTTTTTCCATTTTAGCACTATTAACTTTTTATAGAAGAATAGAGGCCCGGTGTACAAAAATTTGTGCACTCAGGGTGTCCCTCAGGCTGGCCTGTGCCCTTTTGCAGTCTGGGAACCCTTGGGGGATGTCCACCTGCTGACTTAGGCCCACTCCCCAGGTGATTGGGCCTAAGCTGGCAGTCAGACTTCCCTCTGGCATTCCAGGAGCCCTCAGTGGAAGTCCACTTGCCAGCAGGGAGCAGATCTAAGCTGCAATCAGACATCCTTAGCACTGCTGAGGAGGCGGGAGAGGTTCCCACCACCACTGCTGTACTGGCAGCCATCAGTCTGACTTGTGGCAGAGCAAAGCTCCCCCTGTGGGAATGTACTGACCACCAGTGGCAGCTCTTACATTGAGCATCTGCCCCCTGGTGGTCACTGTGTGTCATAGTGACCAGTCATTTCCAGTTGTTCTGCTGTTAGGTCAATTTGCATATTACCAGGTTAAAGGCCTGGTACATGGGTGGGGGCTGGCTGGTTTTCCCTAAAGGGTATTCCAGATAAGGATTGGGATCCTGCTGGGGTTCCTGGCCAGCCTGTGTGAGGGACTGAGGGCCGTTTTCAGACTGGCCACACTCCCTTCAGGGCTGGGGTCCCTGCTGTGGTGCCTGGCCAGTCTGGGAGAGGGGCTGATGGGTGTTTGTAGTCTGGCCAAATCCCCAGCAGGAACCCTCACCCCATGATGGTGGGGTCATCCTGGGTGAGGGGTTGATGGCTGTTTTCAGGCTGGCCACAGACCCAAGCAACCCAAGCTCCTAGCAAGGCTGGCTGGAAGCAGGTATCTGGGCTATATTTATCTTCTATATTTGAAACTTTGTTGCCTTGAGTGATGCCACAGCTGGCCTAGGCAGGCAGCTTCCTCCATTGCCAGGCAAGGAATCCTCCTATTTGCTCTAGCTCTGTAGCTGCCGGCCGCCATCTTGGGTGGGTTAATTTGCATATAGTTGCTCTGATTGGCTGGTGGGCATGGCTTGGGATGTAGTGGAGTGATGCAATTAGCATATTACTCTTTTATTAGATTAGATCATTATTTGTTGTAGTATTTTTAACAACATCCCAATTTCTTCCCATAAGACTCAGTAGTATCTACCTCACCCAGTGTGGCAGCATGACAAACATGTCTTCAGACTTTGTTGCTCTGGAGTCCTAGAAACAGATTTGGGCCTGGATGACAACATTTATTTTAGAATTTACAATTTGTTTTCTGTTTCAACTATGAATACAGTTATAAACAACATGTAAATGAATGAGCATGGCTGTGTTTCAGTGGTTTATATATGGACATCAAAATTTGAGTGTGATACTATTTTCACATTATGGATAATTATTTTTATTCAACTATTTAAAAATTTAAAAACAATCTTTAGCTCATAAAGTTGACAAAAAAAGAGCAGCAAGCCACATGTGCCATCCCTGATTTACAGGATAAAATTATAAGTTAGATAAATAACAGTCTTTGCCAAAAGGAGTTTCTCATTTACAACAACAAATATTTATTCTTTCACTTCATAACACTGTCTAGAAGGTATGTGAATCCCTGGTCAGGTGGCTCAGTTGGTTGGAACATTGTCCTACACATCAAAGGTTGAAGTTTTGATTCCCAGGTGGGGCTCATGTCTAGAAGGCAACTGATCAATGTCTCTCTTTCATGTCGATGCTTCTCTCTCTCTCTCTCTCTCTCTCTCTCTCTCTCTCTCTCTCTCTCTCTCTCTCCCCCTCTTTCTCTAAACTCTATAAAAAACATATCCTTGGGGGAGGATAAAAAAAAAAGGTATGTGAAGCAAGTGATGGTAAGAGTACCAAGGGAGATGGTCTACCGTGAAGGCCACATAAAAGTAATCAAATATTCTTTGTTTTTTTAAATATATTTTTATTGATTTCAGAAAGGAAGAGACAGGGAGAGAGAAATAGAAACAATAATAAAGACAGAGAATATTGATCAGTTGCCTTCTGCATGCCCCACACTGAGGATATGCCCAGGTATATGCCCTGACCAGGAATCAAACTTTAACTTCCTGGAACATAGATTGACACTCAACTACTAAGCCATGCTGGCTGGGCTCAAACAAAATAGATGACCAGGAATTCATCAAGGAATCAAGGTGTGAGATATATAAACATATACATATATGTATTTATATATATCTAATCTAATAAAAGAGTAATATTGAAATTGACCTTTTCTACGGGACACTTAAGCCATGCCCACCAGCCAACCAGAGCAGCTGTATGCAAATTAACCCAGCCAAGATGGAGGCTAGCAGTCACGGAGCTAGAGTAAACAGGCGACTTCCATTGCACCAGGAGTAAACTGTCTGCTTAGGCTGGCTGGGCTTCTCCAGGCTCAGGCAACAGTTGCAACATTGTTTCAATTATAGAAGCCTTGGAGCTGAAGCAAACAGCAGGCTTCCGTTGCTCCAGCGATAGAGGAAACTGTCTGCCTAGGCCGGCTGAGCACATCTACTAAGGCAACATTCTTTCAATTATAGAAACCATGGAGCTGAAGCAGACAGGAGGCTTCATTACCTGCCTGGGCCTTGGCTTGAAGCAACAGTTTCAATTATAGAAGATAAATAAACTCTAGAAACCTGCTTCCAGTCAGCCTTGCTGGGACATTGGGTCAGTGGGAGCTGTGGGCAGCCCGAAAGCCTGAAAATGGCCCTCAGGCCCGCACCCAGGCTGGCCACACCCCAATGGGGTGAGGGACCCCACTAGGGGCCTTGGCCAGCATGCAAACAGCCATCAGCCCCTCACCCAGGCTGGCCAGGTACCCCAGTAGGGACCCAAAACCTGAAAGGACTGTGGGCAGCCTGAAAACACCCCTCAGATCCTCACCCAGGCTGGCCAGGTACACTATTAGGGACCCAAAACCTGAAGGGACTGTGGGCAGCCTGAAAAATGGCCCTCAGCCCATCACCCAGGCTGGCCACACCACACACACACACACACACACACATATATGCATATACCCATTGAACATTGTATATAAAATAATACAACAAAGACAAATATAGAACTATCTTGAGGAAGCCTACAACCTCATTTCTTATGGACTGAGAGGTGGGTAGATGTGATTATAATGCCACAATTATTACACTGTGATTAAATAATCCAGGTGAACATCAAAAACTACTCCTAATATGCAAATAACCTTAATTTTGGCTTTCACTTATACCTGTGAATGATCGATAGCTGTGCTATGTATCTAAATATATTTCCCCACCTGAAATATTGAGGAACATGGATTCCACATGTTACAATGTAAAATTCATGTCATACATGAAAATGTGTATGAGGAATTGAAGCTTATTAAATCGTAATTTTGTGACATTGTGATATATCAAATCTAATAAAAGAGTAATATTAAAATTGACCATTTCTATGGGATGCCTAAGCCAGACCCACCAGCCAATCAGAGCAGCTGTATGCAAATTAACCCAGCCAAGATGGAGGCCGGCAATCACGGAGCTGGAGTAAACAGAGGCTTCTGTTGTACCAGGAGTAAACTGTCTGCCAGCCAAAGGCTGGGCTTCTCCCGGCTCCAGGTAACATTGTTGCAACATAGTTGCAATTATAGAAGCCTTGGAGATGAAGCAAACAGCAGGCTTCCGTTGCACCAGCGATGGAGGAAACTGCCTGCCTAGAGTCTACTAAGGCAACATTCTTTCAATTATTGAAGCCACGGAGCTGAAGCCAGCAGGAGGCTTTGTTATCTGCCTAGGCCTCGGCTTAAAGGAACAGTGTATCAATTATGGAAGATAAATAAACCCCAGAACCTGCTTCCAGACAACCTTGCTGGGATGTTGAGTCAATGGGAGCTGTGGGCAGCCTGAAAGCCTGCAAACAGCCATCAGCCCCTCACCTAGGCTGGCCAGGTACCCCAGTAGAGACCCAAAACCTGAAGGGACTGTGGGCAGCCTGAAAGCCTGAAAACAGCCCTCAAGCCTGCACCCAGGCTGGCCACACCCCAATGGGGTGAGGCACCCCACTGCATGGCTTGGCCAGCCTGTAAACAGCCATCAGCTCCTCACCCAGGCTGCCCAGGCACCCCAGTAGGGACCCAAAACCTGAAGGAGATGTGGGCAGCCTGAAAACGGCCCTCAGCCCCTCACCCAGGCTGACCAGGCATGCCAGCAGGTGGACATCCCCAGAGGGGTCCCAGACTGCGAGAGGGCACAGGCTGGGCTGAGAGACCTCCCAAGTGCACAAATTTTTGTGCACTGGGCCCCTACCATATATATAAAAGAGTAATACGCAAATCTACCAAATGGTGGAACAACCGGAACGACCATTCGATCAGTCACTATGAGGTGCACTGACTACATCTTGGTACCTCCCACCTGGCCAGCAGTCTCCAATACCCAAATGGCGAATGGGGAACTGGGGGTGGGTGGCAGCAGGGGGATGGGGGGGCAGGCCTGTAGCCAGGGAAGTTGGCCCTGATCACAGGCCAGGTCTAGGGATCATACTCACACATGAATTTCATGCACTGGGCCTCTAGTGTGTGTGTGTGTGTGTGTGTGTGTGTGTGTGTGTGTGTGTATCATAATGTATATATACACATATACAACATACACACACACACACACAGATATATATATATACTAGGGGCCCAGTGCATGAAATTCATGCATGGGGCAGGGGGTCCCTCAGCCCCACCTGAACTCTCTCCAATCCAGGAGCCCTCAGGGGATGTCCTACTGACGGCTTAGGGCCATTCCCCATGGTTCTCTGTTCTATGCAGGGCCTGCCTGCTCCACCCCACAGTGATGGCCAAGCAGACCCTGCTGGGTGCTGTCTTCAGGCAGGCTTGCCTGCTCGTGGGTTGCTGCAGTGACAGCCAAGCAGGCTGAGCTGGGCTGCTTGCAGGTCGCCACGGTGATGACCAAGCAAGCCCTGCTGTTCGCAGACACTCCAGAGGCAGCAGAGCAGCAAGGCTTGATCCACTACTGGAGTAAGCGGATCCTGCCTCTCCGCTTGGTCCCCAGGACTCCTGGCTGGGCCAAAAGGCCCCAAAACTCCAACCTCACTGCTCAGCCCCAGACACTCCAGAGGCAGCAGAGCAGTGAGGCTTGATCCTCTACCAGAATGGGCAGATCCCACCTCTCCACTTTGTCCTCTGACCTCTGGCCGGGCAGACAGGCCCAAATACTCCAGTGGTAGGGCTGAGGGGACTAGGCGCCACCATGTTGTGGCAGTGGGTGCTACCATCTTTGTGATGTAGTGATGGTTAATTTGCATATTACCCTTTTATTAGATAGGATATATATATACACACACACATACATATACATGACATCCAAAGATAGCATAGTCTTTTTTCAAAATTTCTTCCTCAATCATTTTGGTTGGTTGGTTGTTAGTGATAGGAGTTGTTTTGTCTTGATGCTGAGGTTTATGATTATAGCAACAGGTATTTCATACAGTCTGGCAACAAATAGCTGCTGCTGTGCTGGGGCATTATAGCAAAGGCAATTATAAATGCAGCAAAGAACCGAAATCAGAAAACATTGGTATGGATTCATGTGAAGAACAAATTTGTTTGGGCCCATCCACATAAATGTTCCCAAAGAAGCCCTCTGAAGATTTTAAGGAACAAGCTAGGTCCATGGTGATGAAGTGATCTTAATATAGTGTATTCAGTTTTGGAAAAATTGGTATTTTTCCCACATCATTTCCTTGAATTTGACCCTGCTTATCAAGTTCCTGCCATCGGCAGAGCAGTGGTTTCTGTAACATGTACTGATATAGTTCCATGTTACGGCTATATTTTCAATGTAACTTTAAGCCCCAGCTTGGGCCACAACTATGTGCAATGACTAATGCCAATCAGGCCATCCAGCTTTCAGTTGTTTTCAGGCAAAGTATCAATGTCAGTGTGGGAATTCGTGGCCACCACTGAAATGGATAAAATTAAGGGTTAAGCTACCCTGTGGCCCAACCATTTCCTTGTGAGCATCTAGTCTGAACTCTTGACTAAAAGCATCTTTACAGTGTCACTGCAGGAGATGAAATGTATTATAACAATCCATGGGATGGCCGATCTTGACTAGTGCAACGTTCCAAAAAGTACCTCTTTGGGAAAAAGTGATATACATATTTGCCTATGTAGATATTTGTTTATATATACACATATGCATATATACATATATAAATATATGTTTTCCTATGTGCTCTGCATGCCTTTATCACAAGTCTTCTCTGTTTTGTTGTTTTATATATGTAGATGAACATATATGTAGGTTAATATATTGTATTCATTTTATATCATAGTTGATTAATATACTATGTATAGATTAACATACATAGATTAATATATTGCATCAATCTACATTTATTTTTTACTACACCACCTGATAATGTTTTTAGGAACACAGTTATGTTCATATCTGTACATATTTGCACAACACGTAAGCGTGTTCCAAGTGTCGTATCTCAATTTAACTCCTTGATAAGTTAGTATTGTTACTAAAAACATACAATGATTAATAAAGAAATATTTCAGAAACAATTATGAAGTATGAGCATTGTTTTAGAAGAATTATTTGCCAACTATTGCAGAGAAATTATCTCCTCAAAAAAAGTTTATTTATTCTTATCAAGCTGTTAGTGAAAGATCACGACCACCAGAAAATAAGCAACAGACCAAAACTTTTTAATTTTCCTCACAAGGGAACAAAGCTCTCTGCTTTGAAGGAGGAGTTACCTATTTAAATTATTAAAATGTAATGAACAAAGACAGCAAGTCCTCTCTGGGGGAGGGGTACTCAAAATGAAAGTCACCTAATGAAGGTGTCCTCAGCAGTTGCACTCATGGGAATCACCTGGAGGTGTTTTTAGAACTCAGATTGCTGAGCTCCACCCTCTGAGTGGCTGCCTTAGTAGTTTCATGCAGGAGCTGAGAACTTGTCATTTTAACAAGTTCCAAGGTGACACTGATGTTGGTGATAAGGGGAACTTACTTTGAAAACCATAGTTCTAAAAACAAATAAATAAATTAAACGTTGCATGAATCCAATCTTATGATTTATCTCATTCGAGTTAGGTAACTTGCCTCCTTCCTTTATACTTGAAAAAATCAGCAGTTCTGATATCCAATTACTTCTCCTTTCTCCTTTGGATAGTATTTTCAGGGGGGACTTCCTATCCCAGCTTTACTAGAAAATGTATGTTTTTCCAAATCCTGACTCTCATTAAATGCCTATCACGACATCAGGAAAACAGAAAGAGTATTCGAATTCCCGTCCAAGAAGTAAGGCTTTACCAGCAACAAAGAAATGGTCCACAGAAAAGCCCTGGTTTCAAAGCAAAGGCAGGAGACAGGCATGCAGAGTCAAAGATCGGGGTCAACACCTCCAGAAAGCAGGACAGAGCAGGAGGAGGCCAGGATTACTTTCAGCTAGGGCCTTGTTATAACAAGTTTGTGTTCATGGCCCTGTCCAGGAATTGCTAATGGTGAGCAATTCTTGCAAACAGAAGTTAATAGTAAGTGTGCATGCACTGAATACTTTATACAATTCCTATGAGTATTGTTCCAAGAAATAACATGTTCAGAAAGCAAAATCCATTTTTTGATTGGCAATCTCAAGGTCTGATTCTGTGTAGTGCTGTTAACCTTGATGGAAATCTGAATATTATGTTATTCAACTACTATCTATTAACACTTGCTCGCATCTGCAGTGTTTGAAGATTAGGTATAGGCTACAGTTCCTGGCAAACACTTTTAACAGAATCAATGTGAGAGAAAACATGTGAATGATATCGTGGAATATTGCAACATGAATCAGAAACTGCGCTAAAATAATTTTAACATTGCAAAGCAACATTAACAGCAAATAAAAATCAGGGCAAGCAAACAAAAGCCTTTTATTAAAAAAAATAAGTAATTTCATAATATGAAGCATTACCACCAATCTGGAGATGCTTTTGAATATGCTTTTCAAAATATGATCAACACCAATTCAAAAAGAAATAAAATTTAATATGTCTGAAATATTCGTCACAAAACAAAGATCAAATTCTATTGAATAGGAAGGTTACTGCTTTAGTCTTTAAAATTTTCATTTTAAGAATAAATTATAAGTATTAAATATTTCATATTGTCTTTTCATTTTAAATTATTTTATTTAGCATTTATTTTTGTGTTATCTCTCCTTTTTATATCATTTTTAATATGGAATATTTTTAATATGGAAGTTGAGAGCATTTATATATGCCATCAAAATGTAAAACTTATCAAAACATATTTGTTAATAATAATAAACTATGCACTTAATAATATATCAGTTTTATTTTATGGAAAACTCATGACACTCAATGAAAATCTACTGCAGAAAAAAAGCTCACTGTTTATTTTTATGGTCCCTCAATACTAAAATCAGCAACCAAATGGCAGAATGACCAGAATGACCAGTCGACCAGTCGCTATGATGTGCACTGACCACCAGGGGGCAGATGCTCAACTCAGGAGCTTGCCCCTAGTGGTCAGTGCACTCCCACAGTGCAGCCACTCAGAGGGTGTGTCCACAGCCTCTGGGCTGACTGGGATGAGCGGTGCTCCCACAGTAGGCCAATCCCCACAGCCCACTCCCCCCACCAGTGCACGAATCCCGTGCACCGGGCCTCTAGTATTTTGTGAGTTCAGAAATCCAGTGGCTGGAAAATAATAACATGATTTTGAGAATTCCTACAAATTCCCAGAAATTCTAATTTCTCTTTCCCAAATTTAAAGATTAATATCTGTCATGAATTTGGAAATGCTACATTTAGGGCAATACGAGGCAGGCATACTAAATTTTCAAATTTCCCAAAATAACAAAATTGTGAAATTTATCTTAGCCCTTCATTGACACCATTAAATTTGTTTTTTCCTCTGCCTGGAACATTTTCCTAAGATATCTGCCTTGCTCACTCAGCTCATCAGTGAGAACAGGTCTCTCTCACAGAAAATGGCTGGAAGATGTCAGGGAAGTACACAGATGCATAGTGAGCTGTAAATCTCTCTGCCATACATTCCCTACTTTTATTAGTAGTTATTGTTGTAAGTGTTTCTTGGGAATAGACCATGGTCTCTGAAACATCCCCCCCACCCCAACTGAAACAATTTGTTCTATTGCCTGTGGTCCAGCATCTGATTAAGACAGAATATTTGAAGAGTCCTTCGGCATAGGTCTCTACATAGAAAAAACACCAGACTTTACTGATTTTCTTAGATCTCTAAGTCTGTTATCTTTTCTTAAATTTGTTTCTATTTTGCTGTGCTATGGGATGAACTGTTTCCCCAAAAAATTTCATATTGAAGGAGATTGCAGTCCTAACCCCAAGCTTTGAAATGTGGCTGTTTGCAGATGGGGTCTCTTCATTAAAATGAGGTCATTAGTTTGGGCTCTAGTCCAATACAACTCATGTCTTTCTATGCAGTGAAGATTAGGACACAAACGCATAAAGAAGGAAGATCTTGTGAAGACACAGGGAGAAAACAGCCATCTCCAAGCCAAAGAGAGAGGCCCCAAAAGAAACCAACACTGTGAACACCTTGATTTAGGGATTCTAGCTTTTATAACTATAAAGAGATAAAGATTTATTGTTTAAGCCCCCCAGTGTATGGGGTGCATTGTTATGACAGCCCTAGCAATCCAATTCATGCTGTAAAACACTTCTGCCTTCTAAAATATTCTCAAATCCTATATAATAAAATCCCAGCTACTGAATGGTGGAACAACCAGAATGACCAGTTGATCAGTAGCTATGATGCACACTGACCACCAGGGGGCAGCTGCACAATGCAGGAGCTTGCCCTTGGTGGTCAGTGTGTTCCCACAGTGCAGCCACTCAGAGGGCGGGCTCACAGCCTTTCAAAAGACTGGGATGAGCGATGCTCCCACAGCAGGCTGATCCTCGCAGGCCACTTCCTCCACCAGTGCATGAATCCTGTGCACGGGGCCTCTAATGTATTATGAGTTTGGAAATCCAATGACTGAAATAGTTACTATGGGATATAGTGTAAAGATTTCCAATAGGAGCCTAAAAGGTCTTTTCCTAAAAATGAGGGTGTTTTTATATTTGTAGTAAGCAAGATCTGTTTTTCTTAGAAGAGTAGTCATTAGGGTTGTTCCCGAAGAGTGTCCACTTATAGAAGTACTAGGGGCATGGTACACAAAAATTTGTGCACTCAGGGGGGTCCCTCAGCCCGGCCTGTGCCCTCTTGCAGTCTGGACTCCTCTGGGGATGTCTACCTGCTGGCATGCCTGGCCAGCCTGGATGAGGGGCTGATGGCTCTTTGCAGGCTGGCCAAGCCCCCCATGGGGATCCTCACCCCATGGAGGTGTGGTCAGCCTGGGTTGAGGGGCTGAGGGCCATTTTCAGGCTGGCCACAGCTCCCATTGACCCAACGTCACAGCGAGGTTGGCTGGAATCAGGTTTCTGGGGTTTATTTATCATCTATAATTGAAATTTTGTTGCCTTGAGTGGAGGCCTAATCAGGCAACAAAGCCTCCTATTTGCTTTAGCTCCGTGGCTTCTATAATTGAAACATTGTTGCCTTGAGCAGAGGCCTGGCCGGCCTAGGCAGGCAGTTTCAACTCCATCGCTGGTGCAATGGAAGCCTCCTGTTTGCTCTAGCTCCGTGACTGCCAGCCACCTTCTTGGCTGGGTTAATTTGCATACAGCCACTCTGTTTGGCTGGTGGGTGTGGCTTGGATTGTGGGCATGGCTTCAGTGTGATGGAGTGACAGTCAATTTGCATATTACTTTTTTGTTAGATTAGATGGGAAGGATGCATTATTTATTTATTTATTTACTGGTTTATTTTCAAAGAAAAGGAAAGGAAGAGAAACATTGATTGGTTGCCTCCTGTAAATGCCATGACTGGGGTCCTACAACCTTGGTATGTTCCCTGACTGGGAATTGAACCAGAAAATGATGCTCCAAACAACGGAGCCACACCTGTCAGAAGAGGATGGATACTTTTTTTCTGCCTTTTTTAAGGCAAAAGCAGTAATGTGAGTTGTTTTGGTCATCAGAATACAATGAAAGTGATGACTGTCATTTCTAGGCTGAAGTTTTGATTGTCAGCTTGCAATTGGCAAAATTCTATTTTTTTTCTCTGCTGTAGCTACTGTGCAACATGAAGATGGAGGATCCTTCATTCTGAGTTCATGGTGGGGATGGCATTGAGCAGAACTGGCCTGCTGTGGTCACAGAGGAAGGATAAGGAGTAAGCTGGTCTGAGTTGAGGCCCTGAGTTGAGGTGGCTATTGGATACTGCCAAACAACTTACTTTATCCTAACTCATACACCTGATCAATTTTTAACAATGCTCAGATACATTGAGTGGCTAATATAGTCTATGATTTTTGCGTGTTTTTTTTTTTTTTTCAGACTGACATCACTTTTGAGTAGGACTTCCAAGGGCAGTGAGTGGGCTGAATTCTAAACAAAGCATTCAGCACCCTGCTTCCAGGACTCTTCTAGGCATTGTGATGATTCTAAAAACTCGCTAGACACACAGACCCGCAGGGCAGTATTTCTGTAGAGTGATGGGAACTTCTGTGATGCTGCCCAAAAGTTCATTTCTTGTCCATATAAATCAAACTCTCCTAGCTTTATCTATATAGATAAAAGTCTAAGTAACTAGCCTACTGGCTGGTAGCTATAATGCACACTGACCACCAGAGGACAGATGCTCAATGCAGGAGCTGCCAAGCAACAACTTTGCAAACTGCCCGCTCACACTCCGGGAACCCTAGGGGGATGTCAGACTGCCAGTTTTGGCCCAATCCCCACAGGCCAGGCCAAGGGACCCCACCAGTGCATGAATTCTTGCACCAGGCCTCTCATGATAACATAAAATTCCTGAGGTTCCTTAACTGACCCTCCACTGTCCAGGTGCCCACTTTCCAGAGGGCCAGCATCCACCTCTCTTCATCCCTCCTCCTAAAGCAGGTACTTCAAAAGGCAGAAAACACAGAAATAGTCCAGGGTGTAGGCACAATCCAAACACCCTCCTCTGAGATTGAATCTAGAGGTATCCCACCCAATTTCCTAGACTTTTAGTCGTTCTGACTTAAAAATCCACATCAATCTGGAAGCATATGGATACCATTTATTTTGTTTCCTTTGCAACAGAGTACTTTAAGAACCACTTCTCTCTTCCCCCACTCCCACCTTTCTCTGGCTTATCATTTGGAGGTTACAGAGGAATTATATTCATCTTGAAAGAGTGTTTATGAAGTACATTGTGACCATTACTTAAATGATTAAATACACAAGAGAGATAATCCAACCCAGAGACCATGTCACCAGGGGAAACCATGGTTATCGTCAATTACTGTTCATTTTCCATAAACATGGCCCTGAGCCAACCTTAGGGGGAAAATGTAGAGTTGGTAAATGACACATTTGGCATCTCCAACTATTTCCTTCTTTACCCCTTCAGCACTTGTTCTGGGCTCACTATATTTCTCAAGGCACCCAAACACCTATTAGATAAGAGATCTTATTTCCAGCCTAAAGCCCTCCAACTCCCCCCCCTCCCCCCACCCCCCCGCATCCTGAAACACAGTCTTATGTCTCTCATCGTATTGAGGCATCATTATCTAAGTCAGAGTATTACAGAATCCCTGTCTCTGAAACTAATTCTAGTTCCGGGGGAGGTCCAGCACAGATTTGCATGATGGCCAGCAGGTTCCTTAAATTCACATGTTGAACAAAGCATATCATTTAAACAGGCTACTCATCACATATGGATTTCAGGTATTAGAGGTCGGTTGATCATGAAGAACCTTTTGGACTTAGTGCCACGACTAGAACTTGTGTCTAACTGCTGTTGTAATTGCCTGCATCACATGGGGGTCACTCCGCCCACCTCACAAAGCTTGAGGAATTAACCCCAGTCAGGGGTGGAGCCCTTAGAGTCTAAGCCAATCACAGCAATGCCATGTCCCACCATGGTGACTATTTCAGGGGCGAGCCTATTAGCACAAGGATTTATTCAGGAGCACGCAAGTGCTGAGTTCAGGAAAACAGATGAGAGAAGACATCTGTTTCGGCAGCTGGAAAAGAAGCCTCCTCCGCGTCAGGAAAGACCCTTGAAATTGGCCTGTGTTCTCTTCCACAGAGCAGATGAGAAAGAAAGTAGCCTGAGTTGGTAACACTCATCATGAAATCACTAGGGGGCGCCTGCCTCCCAATGGCCCACATCAGAAAGCAGAGAAAAAGGAGGGAAAGAGGTCCTTGGAAACTTCATGAAACACTGAACCAAATCCGCCCTGCAGCCCATGTGCCTTCTGTATTTCCTTCCAGTTACGAGGTGTTTAGAACTCCTTTGTTTTTTGTGTTGTTGTTTTTTTTTTAACAATTTCAGGGGTTTTTAAAAACTTGTGATCAAAACATTCTTTCACTGCTAAATTCTCTAAGAATATAGGTTTCCTGATAGTTTTTAAAACATCCACATATGCTGAGTGCCCAAGTAATAAAATGTGATGGATCATTTTAAAAAATAGATGTTTGTCAAATAAACGTATGCTGATACCTTTTAAGAATCTCCATGTTGAGTAAGAATAATACAAATAACCATGACTCAACATTCATATTCCCCAATCCAAATGTTTTTTTGGGAAAACTAGTGTTATTATTGCTCACAGGAAACACCATATTTTGATAGGGATGAAGACAATGCAGTTAGGCTTAGATAAAAATACACTCATATTTACAAAATATAGATTTTTTTTCATCTTCCTTCCTATCTCAGGCATGTATACCTAATAAAAATTAAAGATAAAGGATATATCCATTAATTTGGCATAGGAGGAGATGTTTTGTGGTTTTTTTGAAAAGGAGGAAATAAGAAGAGGGTAAAGAGAACTCTGAAGGCATATGCAAACATGTAAAATTAGTTTACATAACTCCAGAACCTCTATAACTATATTTACCTCAATCCTGGTAACCCTAAGTTCCCTAAGTACTTACAGGAAACTGTTCTTTCCCACCTCACCATTATTTATGCTTTATCAAGTTCTGCTCTTAATAAACAATTTCTTAGCTTGTTTATCTCTGTGTCTCAATTTCCTCTTGTATAAAATAGGGGGAGGGGGGCGCGGTTTAGGCTTAACTGAGCCAGTACTTGTATAGTCCTTAAAATATGACCTGGAAGGACAGTATGCACTCATTTAATGTCACCCATTAGTAAACTGCTGTTACTAATTGTCAATGGTGTTATATAATACACATGGAGGGCACATTTACTCTATCGTTTTTTATAAATGTCATTGTATTGGATACGCTATACCCTAGGAAAAGGGTTTATCATAATGTTTACTTTTTATTGGTGGGTGTTTTTTTTTGACAGTAATACTTTTTAATTTTAAATTTGTTTTATGACTATAGATAACCATGTAGTGAATAGCCTTGTGTGTATATCTTTGCATATAGATGTCTTATTTCCTTATGCTCCAGTGTTAGAATCAGTATTGGGGGTGTTGCTATAAAATAGGACATCCAAATATTTCATGGGCTCTCCTGGGTTTCCCACCTTCCTTGTAAGCTGGTTGGGGTGTAGTCCTAGCCAATGGGGCCTGGCTAATGGAGTGTGTGGACCAAAGAAAGTTATGTCACTTTCAGACCAAATACATAATTGCCAGTGTAAGAACTTTGAGTGATTTGTTTTCTCTGCTTTAGTGATTCACTGAGTTGCTACATGAAGGACAGTGGACTAGAGAGTCTTTGGACCTAGAATGGACTCCTATGAATGAGAAGCAAAAATTCCATAATTAAGTACTGAGAGGTGGGATCTATCTCTTTGGTGCTGCACAGAGGACTGCCATGCTAATGACTGAGCAGTTGGTGGCAGGAGGAGAGGAAATTGACATCAGAGTTTAGCAGGATATTGATCCATTTTATGGCAGTGAAAAAACGATAGGCAAAACTATTATGTATTCAATGTATTTGTGGATCTATGTGAAGAGGCTGGAAAACAAGACACCAATAGTGTACATTGACTGCTAGTGGGTGTTACAGACATGTTATTATTAGAAAAATAAGCTCAGGAAAGAATTAATCAATTTGCAAGCAAAACTGAAAGGGAAAAGATCAAAGTTTAGAAATTCAAAAACCTTACAGGGTTGGAAAAGGTACCTGCTTATTTACCTCCAAACAGTAAAAAAGGAATGAACAACTCAGTAAACAGAAAATGTCCAGTAATATTTTTAATTGTTTCAATGCTCTCAGGGCAAAAATTAGACTAAGGCTGTGGTGTCTTTCATTTATTTAAATCAACTGGATTAAAAGATTGGATTCAGGGTGGGGCCTTGCTATAGCAACTCTACACTCTCAAAGTGGCCAACAGAAAGTTCAAAGAACAAGGTGTATAACTGAGAAAATGAGGAAATAAAGCTGATACAAAACTGTGTCTCCAAATGACCTGTGGTCCTGTTTACTGGCCCATGAAGCTGACTTGAATTAAATATATAAGAAACCTACTAAGAGTTTTGGAAAGCTGTACTGCAAATGAAATCACAAGCATAGACTGAAATAGTTAATGTCAATATAAGAAATATCCACGCCTCTTAAGATTTTTTATGAATTTATGTGAGCCAAAATGACAACCATGGCTGGGAAACAAAATCCCAACCGCTTGAGAAAATGTTCTGGAAAATAGTAGTTTTACAGTTTATTTTATATACTAGAATAAAAGATGTCTTTAGGTGGGTTATATGAAATCCATTGATCCTAGATTAGGAGAAAGCAAAGCACAGAAATCTCTGGGATTGGATAAAAAACAAAACAGAGAAATGCATACTTATTTTACATGGTGGATACAGACTATTTAACAGTTACAGCACAGGGAGATGGTATGGGGGAGGGGGGACAAGATAATGAGGGGTGAGTGATCTCTCCTGCTAGGGTGTGGTGCGTGTGCCCTAAGGGACCTGGAAAGGAGATCACTATGTCATTTCAAAGGTATGTTACCTTAAATGCAAAAAGACATCAGACAGGCTCACTTAAGGTAATGATTGACATTTGTCAAGAAAGCTACAATCTCAGGATGTGACTATCTGCCATGAACCACTTTTAGATAAGAACATTTATGTTCAGACATTCCTACGGGGTTACTGTATGTCTCTGAGTTTGTAAGCCTTGTATTTTTCAGGGTTAGTATGTGGCCCCTTTTTCATCCACAATGTCTATTCAAGCCTTATAATTACACATGGCAACCAAATTTTGTCCAGTAGGAAAGCAAAAGATACAATTCCCTAAGGATATCTTTCCCCATAACCCACTTCAGAGGGGCCCAGGAAGAGAAGAGAACAGTAAGAGTGCCTGGAGGGTAGAGCCAGATGTCACAGTGAAGGAAACACATGGAAACCCCTCCAGAATTCAGAATGAGGAACTAAACAAGAGGCATTCCACAAGGCCAGGGAAGGGCCCTGAACATCTACATCGTGCAGCCGAATAGCTCCGGACTAGTGATTATGGTGTATCTCCCATGGTCTCCCTTTCTGAATGGGAATGTTTATGACCATTATCCTGTCCCTGCTTCGCTAATATACACTGGCTATATGGTGGAGAGGGAGTAAGGGGAGACCAAGAGGAGCCATATTCAAATCTCACGTGAAGAGTACGGTCAGCACCCAGAGATCCTGGAAGTGAGTTAGATAATAGTAACTGGATGGGGCATTTGTGTGGTCTTCCTTTGGGAAAGAGTTAACTGTGTTCTTCTATATGAGAGAAAAGTGCAAGGATATAATGGGTGTGCAGATGGGAAGACTCTAGCAAACAATAGTGTTCACCAAGTTTGTATCAGCTTCCACACATTGCCCAGGCTCATGGCAGTTAGGCTAGGTCCTATGACTTGTTCTGCTCATGTGAGCCATGCGTTTGCTATAAATAATTCTGCACCAGAGAGTAACCCAGCACGGCCCAACAGAAACATAATATAAGCCTCTTTAGCAGTCACATTAACAAGGTAAAAACTCATACCTCTGAGGAGAAGGCACTGTGGTGCTGATGTCTATGAGCCAGTGGAGGAGTCTGTGGGGCTGGGAAAAACAGTAAAGGCATTAGCTGAGATTAATTTTTATATTTTACTAACTCAATATATCTAATATATAATCAACATACAAATTATTAATGAGAAATTTTATATGTTTATATACCTTCAAAATCACATCTCCATTTGAAATTGCCACATTTCCATCGTTTGTTAGCTACATGAAGCTGGTAGCTATTGTATTTGAAAATTTTTCAAATGAATACAGCTCTATATTATGAATTAGTACTTTTAATAATGAAAAAAAAAAAAACACAAAACACCACATTTGCCTGATGTCTAACACTAGGGGATACAATGGTTAATTTTATGTGTCAACTTGGAAGGTGTGTTTGGATGACAGTAACATTTAAAATGGTGAACTTTGGGGAAAGAAGATTTCCCTCCATAATGTGGGTGGTCTCATCCAATCAACTGAAGGCCTACATAGAACAGCAAGGCCAGCCTTCCTGAACAAGAGGAAATTTTCCAGCAGACAGCCTTCAGACTTCATCGGCACCACCAGTTCTCCTGGGTCTCTAGGTTGCCACCCAGTTGACTGTGGACTTGCCAACCTAAATAGTATTCTTTCTCTCTCTTGCCCCCTTTTCTTTCTCTCAGCTTTGAATTCTGACAAATGCAGAGAGCAATTGCATTAACTAATTATCCATTGCCCATGTAAGAAATTCCAAACCTTCAGAATATTTTTACAAGAGTTGATTTGAGCCAAACTGATGACATAAGCCAGGGAGTCATATCTCAATTGCTCCAGAATAAAACAGTTTTTCAGTTTAATTTATGCATTTGAAATAAAGAAAGGAACTAAAGGAAGATTACATGAAGGTGGAAGAATGCTAGGTGAGGTGGGGATTAGATTACAGGACAGTTAAGGATCGTTAAGGTTTATTTCAAAGGTGTGTTGATCTAGATGCACAAAAATGATGCTCAGGGCTTACATAAGGCAAAGATAAAGCTTTTACTAAAACGTTGTATTTCTGGGACATGACTACCCACTGTGACCTTCCCAGTCAGGAATTTATGATCAGATCATCCTGGGAGGCACTTTTCCATAGAAACCTCTTATCTGTCCACAATTCCCACTTTCTAAGTTCTCCCGTCTACCATACGAGTTGGAAATCAAGACCTATATTTACCAAAATACCTTAGCTAAGGACTTAGGTGCAACTGCAATTCCATGAAGGAGTTGCACTGACAGGATTTTTGTCAGACAACAGTGAGAAAGAAATCTTCCTTCAGTTGCTAAATTCTACGTCTCTGTGTCTAGTAACTCAGGCAGTCTTTCTAGTAGCAGTAACAAATTTTGATCTGTTCTCAGTGTCACAGCAACATGCCATGACCCTAAATCTACAGTGTGGGTGTGACTCCTTTGGTTTTTCAACAATTTCTAAGCAGCCAATACCATTCTCCTTGCTATGCCTAGAAAGATATCCATTTCCTACTTAAAACCTGTCTGGTAGAATCAGATGTTTTACTTGATTAGTTGCTAGATTCAAAGAAAAATCAGTTAGTTATGGCAAATACTAAGCTACTGTTACAAAGGCTACAATATAGTTACTGAAAGAAAATAAAAATACACTTCCCCTGCCTATCCAAGTCCAGAGATAAACATATTCTGTGTTACTTTGGGTAGGTATTGTGCAAAGGGCATAGACTCTTCCATGAGGCAAATGGTGGTTCTTGATGCAAACAAGTATGGGAATGGGGCAAATGGAAGCTTCCCACATGAAGTTGTTATCATACATCCAGAAAGGGCTTTCAATGGTCTATCAATATATTAAGCCCAATCAGAAGAATACAAATAGAGTATGGAGGAGAGATTCTTTTAGGAAATCAGGTTCTGCCAAACATGGATGTAACAACATACTCTCATGTCTGGCTATATTATTAGCCAGAACTATTTTGGCTGCACATTTTGAAAAACAAACTTAATCAGATTCCAAGGAATTTGTCGAATCACAAAATTGAAAATTATAAGGGGTAGATTAGGCTTCAAATAAAACTGGTTCTAGGATCTCAAATATCATCTTCAGGACTCAGTTTCATTCTTTCCATTTCAGTTTTATTATTCTCTTTTAAACCCATACTAAAGCAGTATCTCCTGAGTTGGTAACATGGTGACAGAAAGTAATTACACCCCCTCAGCTACTCAAGAAGAGACAAATTTGTTTTTCAACAAAAGTCCTAGAGACATGAAAGCATGGAACAGACTGAGGAATTTCAGATGGAAGGGTGGAGAGGTGGAGAAAGAGATTTATCAAAGAACTTTTATCCATATATGCATCCCATGGACACAGACAATAATGTGGTGAACGCCTGTGGGTGGGGAGCAGGTGGAGGGGCTCAATGGGGGATAAAAAGGAGACATCTGTAACACTTTCAACAATAAAGATAAATTTTTTAAAAAGCCCCAGAACTGAAGTTCATAGGAAATGATTTGAAAAAGGTCTTGTACTCATCCCTGAATTATATCCTGGGCAAGGGTATACTTTGATTTAGGGAAGTTTTTATTTTGAACACCAGGGTAAAATAAGCTCTAAAAAAACTTATAGAATGACATTGGGCAACTAATTTTTTCACATGAAAATTAACATGTTCTTTCTTATTAGAAGAAGGTGGTATGGATATTAAGTAGGTAATTGGTTTTTTTTTAAGCCCATCTCTACCTAGACAGTCAGTACACTTAAAATATACACACCATTTAGTTGTAAGTTATATCTTGTAATTTTACATGTTAATTTTTAATTTTGGCATTAGATAGTCTTGTTGGATAAAAAATTCTATACCAAGTGTAGAAAATAACATATGATGAGTGCATGATAAACATTTGTTGCATTTGAAAATGGATTTGCATTTATCAGTTAATTTATCAGTTATCTATTGTCGCATGTAAAAAATCCCAGGATACTATGTCTTAAAATAACAGCCCATGATTTATTTGCTCATGATTCTGTGGGTTAGCCATCGGGTCAGAGTTTGGGTAGAACATCTCATCTCTGTTGTCGATTGGGCTCACTCATGGATTTACGTGGTGGGTAAGTTTCAAAAAATGTAACGTTTTTCTGGCTTGTCTCAGAAGACCTTACTCATGCGCTTAGATTTTTTACGGAGCTATAAGGGATGACAGATGGACCACAGGCTTTCCCTTTGTGGTGACTGTTTCGAAAGCATCAAAACAAGGAAGGCTCTAATGCACAAACACTTTTAAGCCTACGCTTGCATAATGTCTGCCATTATCCCATTGACTAATGCAAATCACGCGGACTGGGAAATAGACTGCCTCTCAGTAAGAGCTGAGAAAATATTATGGCCTTTTGATTTTTCAATCTATCATAGTCCAGCCTATGACCACAATCATTTGCATTGCTCCTATTTGGAAAGTAACTCAGTCTCCCAAGACAAAAAAAAAACAAACTACCATCACCACCACCACCACCAAAAAAATCTCAACATGTTTTGCAATCAAGACCCAGATCTAATATTTCATGATCTATATGTGATCTAAGATGGATGTGGTTTCCAAGATTCATCTATTAATTCTGTGACATGAAAACTAAGAATATACTTGCCCTGTATGTGGACAGAATAAACACATTAGATACTGTCATTTCAATAAAGAAGAAAGAGAAGACCCTGGATCATAGCAATTGCGAATCTGAGTCAGGAACATGGTATCAGGTCACTTTATTTAGTGACAAAATGTTTCTTAATTGAAGCTGGCACCTGTCCCTGCCATTAATCCACAAGTCTACTTTTCTCCCAGGTTCTCAGCTCTGCCCTTATAATAATTCTCTTTTGTACAAAAAAAAAAAATCCAAGTTACTTGCTCAGCTTGTTTTTAACTTTAAAAAATTGAGGACCCCAAAATACTTTTCAAGTTGAATTAGCTCTTGTACTTTTTGTGTAAGTGGCGGTGCTTTGATTTTTACTACTTTTTAAAAAATTCTTTGGTTTACTATGAATTCACAAAAGCCATGTCCACGTTTGCTAATGTCACATTAGCTAAAGCAAATCATATGGCCAAACCCAAATTCAAAGGGTGAAAACATAGTTTCCACTGTCTGGTGCAAGGAGCTGCTTATCTTTATGAGCTTTTCACTAAATCTACCACAAAATAGGAGGTTTAAACATTTGCTAGAAATTGCTTATATTTATTTACCATAAGTAAAATGCCATTTTGTGCTATTAAATTCCTAATTCTTTATGAACATCAACTCCTCCCCCTCCCCCGCAGACAAAATTACTGTCAATTAGCATCTGGAATTAAATTAAATCAAGCAAGCAAACAAAGACAGGAAAAAATAAAATATATGTGGGATGTGTAAAAAGTTTAGGCATGAGACTCATAAAAGGAGAAACACTTTCCAAAATCCCATTTCCTAGACATAGTCTCTAAATAGTTTCAGAATAAGATTCCACAGCCCAGAATTCTAAACCAAGCATTAGTACTGACCTCAAATGCTGTGTCTAAAATGAAGATTTCTATGCCATTACAAATGAATCCAAAGATGCCCTTGCAAGCCTTACCATTACCCTAAGAGGTGACAGTGACTCTTGGTGTAAAGGGAACACTTGTTTTTAAAAGTCTGCCCTGCTGTGTTGGGATTATAATACATGCATTTACGATAGTGCACTTCTCTACCACGGAACAGTGAGAAAGGATGGTGGAAATTTCTGTAAGCCAATAAACGTTCTCAAGTCTACCCTGAAGGGTCAGTGTACTTATGTAGTTTCTATAGAAACCATATTTCAATAACTCAATATCTAAAATAAAATCACCTTGAAGCAAACTAAAAATATGCTGTTTATTTTATTATAGCACATAAGCTGTAGAATAATCATTCCATAAAATAAAAAGTATAAAATGCTTCATTTTTTTCCTAAACTTTAGTGAATCTTATGGAATATGAAAGTGGGTTTTTTTTTAAGTGCTTGTTAAATATCATAATACTTTTCTTTTCTATTCCCTCAACACTTTTAGTATTTTCTGTCTTGAACTGTGGTGAGAGAGGAGGCATGGTGGCTAATGTAAGTAGAGGAGAAGTTGTACAGAAAGAACAATCTACTCTCTGAACTTCATACTCAGAGGAAGAAATCTATGTACAATAATTTGAAAACAAACTAAGACATGAATATGCCAAATTTTATTTAGAACTTAATTTGATTCAAAAAACGTGAATGTAACACCTACTTACTCTTTGCTAGGCGTGTGCTTGGTTCTGGAAGGGATGTTATAATCTAAACTAATAAAGGCATAATATTAAAACTAACCATTTCTTCGGGACGGGTAAGCCACGCCCACCAGACAATCAGAGCGACGGTATGCAAATTAGCCCAGCCAACATGGAGGCCGCCACTCATGGACCTGAGTAAATGGCAGCTTCCATTGCAGCAGGAGTGAAAGTGAAATTGAAGCCCACTCCGCTCATCCTGGCTCAAGCAAAACACATGTTTGCAACAAAATATCATTCATAGAATCCTCAGGAGCTGAAGGAAACAGCAAGCCTGGCCTGCCCACTAAGAGTAAGATTGTCTCATTATAGAGGCCGCAAGGTGAAGCAGAGAGGAAGCTTCATTAGTAGGAGGCCTCGGCTTAAAGGAACAGTGTATCAATTATAGAAGATAAACAAACCCCAGAAACCTGCATCCAGCCAGCCTTGCTGGGACATTGGGTCAATGGGAGCTGTGGACAGCCTTAAAGCCTGAAAGTGTCAATCAGCCCGTCACCCACGCTGGCCACAACCCAATGGGGTGAGGGACATTACTGGGGGGCTTGGCCAGCCTGGAGACAGCCATCAATCAGCCCGTCACCCAGGCTGGTCAGGCATGCCAGCAGGTAGACATCCCCAGAGGGGTCCCAGACTGTAAGAGGGCACAGGCCAGGCTGAGGAACCTCCTGAGTGCACAGAGCAGCTGCAGGGCAGAACAGTGCAGGACCCAGGACCGGTGAGTAGGAAAGAGGCGGCAGGGTTGGCGGCCTGCTTGGTGGTTCCCCAAGCCCTTTGAGGGGCACCGGGGAGTGGGAAAGAGGCAGCGGGGAGTCA
>PVJC01014068.1:0-37106 GCA_004026665.1 Murina feae | reverse complement strand
CAGGGGGTCGGTGGCCTGCTTGGTGGGCTTCCCAGGCCCTTTGTGGGGCATCAGGGAGTGAGTAAGAGGTGGCAGGGGGTCGGCGGCCTGCTTGGCAGCTGTCCAGGCCCTTTGCGGGGCATCGGGGAGTGGGAAAGAGGCAGCAGGGGGTCAGTGGCCTGCTTGGTGGGCTTCCCAGGCCCCTTGCAGGGCACCAGGAAGTGGGAAAGCAAGGTGGCGGGCTGGGGAGTGGGAAAGAGGCAGCGGGGGAGTCAGTGGCCTGCTTGGTGGGCTTCCCAGGCCCTTTGCGGGGCACCGGGGAGCGGGAAAGCAAGGCTGCAGGGGCCGGGGTTTTGCTTGGCAGCTCCCCAGACCCCTTGGCGGCACCAGGAAGTGGGAAAGGAAGGCAGCAGGGGACAGGTGAGTGGGAAAGAGTTGGCGGCCTGCTTGGTGGCTTCCCAGGTCCCTTCTGGGGATCAGGGAGCAGGAAAAGGCTGGCCTGACTGTGAGGCAGGGTTTTCCCTGCTTTCTGGTGGCTGGAGGAAGATGGGCAGTAGGCAAGCTTGGGAGGCAGGCAGCACCCAGCCCTGGCCACAGCACAAAAAAGAGAACAACATGCAGGGGAGGGCAAGAGTCTGAGAGATCAACATAGAGGGGGTGCCTGCTCCAAGCCTTGACGGTGTGCCTGGGAGCAGGCCCCCGGCAGGTAGACACACACAGGAGGACTGCTCTGAGCCTCAGATGCAGCTGGGGGCAGGTCCCCAGTGGCCACACACACACATACACACGCACACACACAAAAGGCGCCTGGCAGACTGGGGCCATCATAGGACATCCACTGAGGGGTCCCAGACTGTGAGAGGGCACAGGCCGGGCTGAGGGACTCCCTCCACCCCGAGTGCACAAATTTTTGTGCACTGGGCCCCTAGTATTGTAATAACTGAGCCATGGAAATCAG
This sequence comes from Murina feae, assembly GCA_004026665.1. NCBI lineage: Eukaryota > Metazoa > Chordata > Mammalia > Chiroptera > Vespertilionidae > Murina > Murina feae. The sequence continues at coordinate 36,169 of PVJC01014068.1, read as the reverse complement.
CAACAGTAAGGGGCATTGAAATGGTGTACTCGGTCCTACATTCAGTTCGATGGAAAAAGATTTGTTAAAGCATTTAAAGTAGAGGGAAACTATTTTGGCAATATGAAAACTCATAATTTGGAGTTTTAGGGAAGTGAGTATTGGTGGTAAATGAGGTGGTAAATGAGACATGGATAAAATCTTAACAATTTTTTACTTCAGAAACATATTAATCCCAGCACTATTTTATAATTTGAAAAGCATTGAGAACCTCAATAACTTTGATTATGATGGGTAAAATCTAGAAGTCAACACAAAAGTTAAGCAGTTAATTATTAGTTCATTTAAAAAAGAACAATAATAAACACAGTAGAGTTAGCATACATAATGTATTATACAAAACATAGCTATATTTCCTAAGTGAAAACTTAGTGTAAGGAGTGACATTGTTTTACTTTAAAAAAAAACCTCTATAAAAGTTATAATAAAAATTAACTGCATTCCCATAACTTCCTTCTGCATTTTATGTATTACAATATTGTTTTGGTTGAAGTACTTGAAAAGAACTTTATCTCAGAATGACGTGCAGTTGAGAAGGAAGGAGTATTATAATACACATTTTGAGCAATTGTGAATTTTTTAATACATCAAAATTTGGTAAGAAGTAAGTTTATACATGTTAGTTGCAACATGAAGTATAAATGTATTTAAATATATTTTCTATTAAAATACATTTGCCTTGAGTCTTGAAAGAACCATTTACCCAGGTTCTTTTACTCCAAACTTTATGTATTGGTTTTTGGGAAATATTAGTCCACTGAGTCATGCATATGTTTCAAAATAGATTATTTATTTTACTACACAATACCAAAAAGTTAATATCGACACCGATCTAATCTGATAACCTTTTATTATTAGGAAAGTGTAAAGCTTACAGTGGATACAAGTTTTCAAAAACTCTTCTTTTGTATTTTATTTTATTTTATTTTTGTGATTGCTTGAAAGCTCCAATTTTATCATTGGGAACACGTATTATCAATTGTTTTTCTTGAAGTGGTACCTGCAGTTAGTTTGTTTTTGAGAACATGTCTGCCATTTGGGGGAATCCTTTACTCAGGATTGACTAATGATAGTTTTTCTGTTAGTCATTCATCCAAGTAAAAATGCAGTTTCATAAAAAGTCACTTTAAACTAGTGTTTATTTAGAGAAGTGGTTCTCAACCTTCTGGTTCTTTAAATACAGTTCCTCATGTTGTGACCCAACCATAAAATTATTTTCGTTGCTACTTCATAACTGTAATGTTGCTACTGTTATGAATTGTACTGTAAATATCTGATATGCAGGATGGTCTTAGGTGACCCCTGTGAAAGGGTCGTTCGACTGCCAAAGGGGTCGCGACCCACAGGTTGAGAACCGCTGATTTAGAGCCATTAGTTCACTACACAATATATTCAACTACACAGGTACCTTTTCTTGAGGCAGCCATCACACTTGATATGCAGCAGAATTGCTGTATATATGCTTCCTGTGTTTTCACATAGAAAATATCATGTACTCAAGGATAGAGACTTAATAAAATTAATAATTTTTCACTTAGCATAATGCTCTCCAGCTCCATCCATGCTGTTGCAAATGGTAGGAGTTCCTTCCTAAGTGAAATAAGTCAGTCAGAGAAAGATAAATATCACATGATCTCACTCATTTGTGGATGATAATGCACAACATAAACCGATGAACAAAAACTGGTGTAGAGACAGAGAAACATTGATCAGATGCTCAAAACTCAGAGGGAAGGTAGGGGAGGGTAGGGGGAAGGGGAAGAGATCCACCAAAGGACTTGTATGCATGCATATAAGCATAAGCGATAGATGTGGACAACAGGGGGTGAGAGTGAGGCCAGGAGTGGGGGAATGAGAGGACATTGGGGGGATAAGATCACATTTGTAATATCTTAATCAATAAGGGAAAAATTGATTTAAAACATAATAATTTTTACTGTTTCATTAAGGACATTCCAAATAAAATTTGCTTTTTCCTTTTTTTTTGGCAAGCTAATGTGGGGAAGAATACAGTGACTACTTTCTCCTCTCTGTCACTACTGCTGTGATTCATGTTAAGGTGTGAGCAGTTTATGTGTCATGTTGTTGAGCCATCAGTATAAATGTCAGGGCAATAAAATATGAAGTAACTAGTTTCTTTGCATTATTATGCAAATAGTTTTGACTGCTTAGATCTCTTTAAAGTATCTCTGAGACCACCAGAGGTCAATGAACGATGCCTTGAGAACCACAGTTGTAAAGAAAATTCCACTTTATCCTATGAGCCGCACAGATTATTTAATATTTTAGCAAAGGACTGATGTGGGCATAATTATGTTTCAAATATTGATTCTAAATTTTGAGAAAAAACTCATCACCATCCTAAAATATATCCTTTTCAAACTGGATATGTAAGATTTAAATTGGCATCAGGCCAACATCTTCTAAACCAACTTCAATAATACAACTAGTCATGGAGGCACAGAAAGCTGGGACAGTTCACAGTAACACAGAAAACCAAGAAAGCAAGACATGTTAATTGGCAGAACAAATGCCACTATAAAAATAAGAAAAGGGAATTTTATTTCAAGAGTGAATGTCATAAATCCTTCGGGGTGGGTTCCGACTCTCCTGGTAAGGTGGAAGTCATTATCATGCCAAGGGTGAAGGAAGCAAAGGAAAACTGGGTTACTGAAGCTAAGTGAGGCATGGAGTTTTGACAGTGGGGCCTGGTAGGACATAAATTAATGTCAGAATGAGAAGGAAGCATATGATAAATATCTGCACATTTGTTTTCTCTCACCTTCTGATCTTTGCTTATATTTCCACTAGAGGTCCGTTGCAGGAAGATTCCTGCAAGAATAGGGCTTCCTGAGCCAGAGTGAAGCAGAGAAGGGAGCAAAGCCCGCCGAGGTGAGCTTCACTCCCTTCTCTGCTGCATCGTCCCTCCCTTCTCTGCCACTGCCTCGGCTCCCTCCTTTCTCCAGTCTCCTCCGCTGCCTCGGCTCCCTCCCTTCTCCCTTCTCCAGTCTCCTCCGCTGCCTCGGCTCCCTCCCTTCTCCCTTCTCCAGTCTCCTCCGCTGCCTCGGCTCCCTCCCTTCTCCCTTCTCCAGTCTCCTCCGCTGCCTCGGCTCCCTCCCTTCTCCCTTCTCCAGTCACCTCTGTTGCCTCGGCTCCCTCCCTTCTCCCTTCTCCAGTCTCCTCCGCTGCCTCGGCTCCCTCCATCTGACGGCTTCACTCCCTTCTGCAGCACTTGGCTTCCTTCTACGCTGTCTTCAGTTTCGCTCTGTGCCTGTAAATTAACCGCCATCTTTGTTGGGTTAATTTGCCTATCACTCTGATTGGCTGGTGGGCATAGCAGAGTGACACCAATTTGCATGTTCTTCTTTTGTAGGTGTAGATGGCTGGACCCAATCTAAAGCTGACTGTAAAGAAAGCCTAAAGGAAGTAATAATACCCCATGTGGCTTGGTCTTCATTTCACAAACCAGGGAAGAGAAAGTGAATAATGGATTCATGGGGGAGGATATAAATGGAAAATAACCATTACCTTGACTGCCTCAAGTTTGATCCTATTCATCTTATGTTCCCCTAAGGTCATGGTATTCTGCCTTACAAAGGGAATTGGTAAATTTAGAGTAGATTGGGATTTATTCTAAATAAAGCAGAACAGTACAGGGTTTTGTAAAAGGTGTAAAATATAAGATAATCAGATTTTAAAAATAGCTTTGTTAGATTTGGAGAAATATTTAGGATTGCCCATATAAACAGTAAGGATTGGATATCATTTATGGTACAGAATTAGGTAATATATACTTTCAGCTTTCATTTCCTTATCAAGAGCACTGCGTTATTTGATAAAACCTCTGATTTATCAGAGTCCACAGGTAAAGTGGTTGACATATGCAACCCTTGTATTTGCCTCTTGAACTCATAATGCTGGTCAAGGAGTAAGTTCACAAAATCCAAGATATATAATGAAGCTTAGATTGTTAAGGATTTCTGAATGGATATCATTAATGATAAAAGGAAAGACCTAGAATAATAAGGAGACTTTTGGGGGATTGTTCTCAGAACAGAACAAAAGGTAGAGCTTTAGTAGTTGCTTTATTTTTCCTTTACTGATACCATTCTCTCTGTGTACCCTCACCTCATCCTCACCTCCCAAGTCTTATGATTTGCATTTGATGGAGGTAATATGATTGAGCACCGGAGAAGTGAGGACTGGCTGATAAAACTCTTTGTACAAGGATCACTAAGCCAAGAGTGAACCTGAAGAATTTCTGACATCAATGGTTATTAGCAACAAGAAAAAGTCAATAAACTCTCTTAAAGGCTGTCTTTGCTCAGTATCTATTTCTGTGAACTTAAGTCCCTACAGGATCATGCTACATAAGAGCTTGTCCTTGATAAGTATCACTGACCATCTTCAAAGTTGGTCAAAGACATAGAACTGAGCATTTTGAAGTAGTGAGTTTGAAAAATTCAGAAAAGTTACTTTCAGAAGGGAAGCATGTGCAGTTTAGTCAAACAACTAATAGACTATTAGCTCCTGCATTGCAAATGTAAGCAAGCAGGATAATATTCTGATCAGAGTGCAAATAAAACTTTTCATTATTGAAAAACTAGGTTTGGGCATATTGTACTTTTTTAAAAAAACATATTTTATTGATTTTTTTTTTTACAGAGAGGAAGGGGGAGGGATAGAGAGTTAGAAAAGAGAGAAACATTGATCAGCTGCCTCCTGCACACCTCCTACTGTGGATGTGCCCACAACCAAGGTACATGTGCTTGACTGGAATCAAACCTGGGACCTTTCAGTCTGCAGGCTGATGCTCTAGCCACTGAGCCAAACTGGTTAGAGCTGGGCATATTGTACTTTAACCTCAGATTAATCTTGCTGTGAGAATCCTATTGCAATGGCAGTTTTAATATACTGTTAAATATTTAATAGCCCAAATCTCTGAAACAATGGCTCCACGTAGTATTATGTTCCTTTTAGAACTTAGCTCTAACTAACTTTTGACAAGTAAATGAATGAAACCTATTATAAAAAGAATTCAACACTTCAAAACTCTGAAACATGAAATATGTTTCCCCTAAAGTTGTACCTCCCTTGATGTGCTGCTATTGTCAAAATATTTTCTGTTATTATCAACAAGGACTATTACTTTAAATATAATTCTTATATTTAACATAACACGAGTGTTATTAAAATATTGGAATAAAACCAAAAGATGTAAACAAAAGTATATCTAAAAGCATCACTTAAAATTTCATTATGCTGCAGTTCTAATTTTTTTCTATGCAATTTTTTATTTGCTTTTACTTTCGAATCTACTTTTATTTTTTAGATGGAGGCCTTAAGGAAGTCTACTAAATTATTCTGCCACACCCATCTCAATGTTTCTGAGGCTCACATAACATTTATTTTGAGAAAAACATGAAAACAGAAATGCCAAGTGCCTGACTTTTTCCTTTGTGGTGTAGGAGGTAGAATTACCAGGGATGGTAAAGTATAAGCATATGCTCCACAAATGTCTCACACTCATGACCAAATGGAAGGGGTTAAGGGCCTGACAAATATCTTCTTGTTATTTACACAATACCCCATCATACACGTCTCCAGACTTTGCAATATTACTTTTATACATAAAGTTATAGGAGGCAGAATTTTTCAGTTGTTCTTCATTTTAGTATGTGTGTGGGTGTGTGTATATTTATGTGTGTGTATTTGTGAGTGTGAGTGTGTGTATATATTTGTGTGTGAGTGTGTGTATATATTTGTGTGTGTATATATTTGTGTGTGATTGTGTGTGTATGTGTGTATGTGAGTGTGTATGTATTTGTGTGTGTGAGTGTGTGTATGTATATATTTGTGTGTGAGTGTGTGTATATATTTGTGTGTGAGTGTGTATATATTTGTGTGTGAATGTGTGTGTATGTATTTGTGTGTGAGTATGTGAGTGTGTATATATTTGTGTGTGTGAGTGTGTGTATGTATGTATTTGTGTGTGAGTGTGTGTATATATTTGTGTGTGTGTGTATATATTTGTGTGTGAGTGTGTTTATATATTTGTGTGTGTGAGTGTGTGTATATGTTTGTGTGTGTGAGAATGTGTGTGTGTGTATTTGTGTGTGTGCACACGCACACATTGTGTTTGGGAGCTTTGAGTTGATTTGTTTGAATAAAAACAAAGAACATTTTACTTTTATGTAGCTGGACCCAGGGACTTTTTGTGTTGGTGGTTCTAGGAAAATAACACTGAGGAAGCACATTTTGTGGGTTCTTTCCAGTTAATAGACCAATTATTGAGCCTAGAGTATATCTCAGAACTTTGCTTCCAGAGCTTCCCCTGGTCAGTTGAAAAAGGAGAGATAAAAAGTGATTCAGATTTATTCCAAAAAGAGAGCTCTATTTGAAATGCAGTCAGTGCTGTTGATGGAGTAATCCTGCTATGCCATTTTTCAATGATATAATCATCAGTAGACAGGAGTCAGAAGTATTTTTAAAATTTCAATAATGAACACATCTCTCATCTGAACAATACATTTCTGAGGCTTTTACCTGCTCAGTGGCTACTGGGCTGCCCTACACCCAGATATTCTGATAGTCTGTTCATTAGAGAAAAACAACTTGATGCTCCCAACACATTTGAAAATTATATTCAACCAACTTGTTGTTTCCCAACACTTAAAAACCGTTCATACACTCGAAGGGAATTTCCCTACATTTGTGCTGGCATAGCACACTGGAACATTACACACTTAGGTCCACGCTTTGGAGAACAGCATCCGTAGGGTGGCAGTGAATGATTAGGCTCAGTTTTGCTCTTTAGCACAGAAGCTGCAAATACACACTTGCATTCACACACCTGCGCATTCACAGGTAGAGTGAAAAATACTCACCTTTTTGTTGGTGCTCTGGATTTGATGTTAGTTAACTATTTGTCATCAGCTAACAATTATTAACATTGTTTTCCTTAGTTTTTGAAACAAAGGTGACAACAGCTAGGTAGATAACAATCACATCTTTCAAAACAACTGGGAAAACATGCCATTCCTTATTTATTTAGTTTTATAGTGAAAACAAATCTATTGGAATATTTTAAAAACTGGCAGAATTATTTGTATCTTTCTTATTCATTTTGACCACCGACAGTCTAGAGAAAGAAAAATAGAAATACAATAAGAAAATCTGTTTGGGTATATTATGCTTCTATTGCCCCAAGACAAGCATACATTTTAATTAATTTAGAAGTTTTATCTGAGTTCAGGGTGTTTTTTTTCCCCAACAGAAGTTTTGTACAAAAAATAAATTCCATTGGTTTGGTACATGTGGAAAGAGAGAAGCATAATTCACAGGTAGTTAATCTCAAGGAATACATGCTGGAGGAAATGTAGGCATGAAATGAGGATGAAAACCCAGGCCCTATTTGCCATCATATTGAAACAGAGAAAGAAACTTCATCTATACGGAGAGTAGAGATATGATACTTGTTGGTGACATATAGGTGAACATGAGGGAACCAAGTGGGCTAAACATTTTTGAAATTTAGGACTCCTTCTCAAGGGCAAGTTCAGTTTGTCACTTTAAAAAATGTATCCTTTCAAGGAAAACTGTAAACTAAGAGTTTGAGGAAAATGGAATATTTCATATAAGAAACTAATTTTATGCCTTAGGTGGGAAATTTCAAGATAAAAGGTAGAAAAACTTTAGGTAGATATTCGATACGTTGAGTCCTATTAAACCTGGACCCAACTCAGGAAAAATGGCTGGAATCTTTTGTGTAACTAAAGAATTAGTTGTCACTGTGATTTTTGTATTGGGCAACTTCACATTTAGTTATATTATCAGATTACTGTCACATGCGCTTCCCTTCCCAACAAAATTTTTGCCTTATGAAAATTCTATTGGCAGACACTAAAATCAAGAGACTCATCTAGAAGAGCATTTCAATTTTGAATCAGTTGTGAACTGCTGCTGAGATGAGATAGAAATAACTGGAATAAATTACCATAGTTGAACAAAAATATTACATTGAAGTTACCAAAAAACTTTAAAATCACCTTTTTAAAATGTTGACAGAATACTTTAGGAAGAATGATAATGCGATTGCTCTTTATTGGCTTCCTTTGTCTAAGTTAAGACTTGATGAATTTTCTAATATAGGAAAAGTATTTCCTTTTTTTCTTGTATATCTCTGGGATCCTTTGGTCACTTAGTTTATGAGAGAAAGAACCTACACCCTCTTTGTGGTAGGGCATTTTTATCTAAGGGAGTAAAAATAAAAGACTTACTGGCCCTAAATTCTAGTCTTTGGGTAAATTTCCTAGCTATTTCAGTAAAATACTAAATGCGATGATTGGGCTGATCTCTGAGACTATTCTAAGCATAGAGCCATGTATTAATCATAGATGGTCAAAATGCTTATCTTAAATATATGTCTGTGTCCAAAAGTGAGGACATTGCTAGGAAAGAGAGAAAAAATTAAATAATTGTACATTTTCTTTGTAAAATCACTGAAAAGTATCAACAGTGAATTATCACTTTGGGACCTGGTATTAACAGGAGACAGACCCTCAAAATCTGAAGCATGATAGAAGGAAAATATTGAGAACCATTAAGTAGCCAAGAAAATTAATCTGAATCTCTTCCTGGGGATTTCCATAAAATATTTTTCATAAACTGATTGGAGTTTCAGTTTAATATATGAGAGAAATATTGCTTGAAACTTGGTATGGCCTGCAAATCCTAAATTTCATTATTACACCCTGTCAAAATTATTGACATGAAACATTGCCACACCTTGCAGAATGGTATCCCTAAAAAAATAAACAAAAGAGTGTGGACTATATAGTAAGCAAATTATACTGTATGGTGATGCTCGCTTTAATTTAACTTTCTCTAGAATATATATATTTATTTAGTGAATTCATCTAAAAAACTTGTTAATACCATTTCATTATTGGAAATAGAGTTTTAGAGGGGTTGTACTCTAAATACTACACACAGTGAGACTGACCTTAATCTGCATGAGGTGCCCCAAAATATAGCACATCTAATCTACACATGTTCCAGGGAAGGGAAGGTTGAGGAAGCTTTGTTTGATGTAGTATCTCTATATATAAAAGGCTAATAAACTCCCTCTGTCTGACTGGTCACTATGATGCACACTGACCACTAAGGAGCAGACATTCAATGCAGGAGCTGCTGAGCTATTATAACTTGGCAACAGCGGTTCTCAGGTGATGCGCCCTGAAACCATAGAGGAGGGAGCCCAATTCCTTGCAGGACTGCATGATTCCACCTTCGGCTATGCGTTATGTTGTTGCTGGGGCACTGTTGCCCTGAGTCTGGTTTACTGCACACTTCCATTGGAGTTCCATACCCTGTATAACAGCAGCTTTGCAGAGTGTCCTCTTGCACTCCAGGACCCCTGTCAAAGAGCTGGTTTCAGCCCAATCCGTGCAGGCCAGGCCGAGGGACCCTACCTACCAACGGACTCCACTCACTCTATGGATGTCTTTCCAGCCAACAGCACCACTCCAGGTAAAGCCAGCCAGGGAGGAACTGAAGGAGGTTGGCTCTAGGCTGTGTCTGTCCCATCTCCCCCAGCCTGCCCCACCAGCCACCTTCTAATTAATTTCCTTTCAGTGTACTTGAATCAGTGCACCGGGTCACTAGTATATGATAAAGGAAAAATGAGGTCTCTCATTGGCTGTCAAGGGGATTCAAACAAAGAGAACAAAGGTAACAAACAAACATTATATATCCCAAAGAATTTTTAATTTTTTCCCAACTATATATCTCAAAGAATGATGAATTTCTAATATGAAGTCAGTCATCATTCAGAACAAAGCCACATATAAAAAAGAAGATACTAAATCTTTTGGGTAAAACAAACAGGTTTCCTGAAGAGAAAATATACAAGTGGTACATAACTTCTCAAGTGCCATTAGTGAGAGAAGAATATAATCACAGAATCACACATGCTATAATATGGATATACCATGAGGACATTATGCTAAGTGAAATAAACCAATCACAAAATGACAAATACTGTATGATTCTGCTTATATGAGGCACTTAGAGAAGTCAAATTTATAGAGACAGAAAGTAGAATGGTGACTACCAGAGGTTGGAGGGAAGAAGGAATGGAAATTATAGTGTAACGGTTATATGATCTCAGTTTTGCACAATGAAAAGAATTCTAGAGATGTATGGTACTGATGATTGTTCAACAGCAATGTGGATATACTTAATACCACTGAAATATACATGTAATAAAAAGAAAATAGGCATCCGGGTAGGAACAGAAGAAACTCATAATATGTAAGATGATATTTGCATTGTATGGTAATATTGGCAAACTCTGCTTTGTGTACATGTGTATGCACATGTGTGTTGAAGGCCACAGTGAATAAATATTGAGGTACTTTGTTTTAAAAAAAGAGAAAACATGATTAAGAAGGTACATTGTATGTGTCTTTTAACACATTCAAATTTAAAAATAAAAACATTTAAAAAAGTTAATAATATGGGGGTGGGAAGAGATTAAGTAGGCCTGGTGCATCAAATGTGTGCAATGGAAGCGGGGGTCCCTCAGCCGGGCCTGCGCCCTCTCACAGTCTAGGACCCCTCTCTCCTTACTGCTTGCCTGCTGGCTGCTCCTTAGCACTGCTGTGGAGGTTTGGAGAGGAACACCAGTCATGAGCCTGGCTTCTGGCTGAGTGGCACTCCCCAATGGGAGCACACTGACCACCAGGGGGCAGCTTCTGCATTGAGCATCTGCCCCTTGGTGCTTAGTATGCATCATAGCAACCAGTCGTTCTGTTCATTCCACTGCAATGGTCGCTTAAACTTTTATTATATACACTAGTGGTCCAGTGCACAAAATTCATGCAAGGGGGGGTGGTTACCTCAGCCCAACCTGCACCCTCTCGCAATCTGGAACTGCTGACTCCTAACTGCTCACCTACCTGCTTGCCTGGTTGCCCCCTACTACCCTCTCCTGCTGGCCTGAGCTTGCTCCCAAAGGCCTTCCCTTGCCAGCCTGATCTCCCCCCAACTGCCCTCTCTGCCTCAGCCTCCACCACCATGGCTTTGTCTGGAAGGAAGTTGGACGTCCAGAAGGCGGTCAGTCAAACTGGTCTAGTTAGCATATTACCCTTTTATTAGTATAGATAGATTATATAGGATAGGATTGCTTAAATGAAAGGAAAGCCCTTTTTAGCAGGAGGAGATGCTTTTGGCAAAAAATATACATAATCCCTATATTCAGACTGATAGCCAGCCATTTGCACTAAACTGTCAAAGCATCGTTAAAAAATTGAACTGCTTTCTTACATCTTATACCAAACAGCTATTGTCCTTAAAATCCCTCCTTAACCCCCACCTTAGGTCTGCCTTTGCAGTTCACCCAGAGTAGGTTTGGATTGGTCGGTTTCTATGTCAGTTAGCATCAAAAGCTCCACCTCCTCCTGGGCAGCCATTGGCTACTCAGAGTTCACCCAGATTTGGTTCTAATTGGTTGGTTTCTAAGCCAGTCAGCATCAAAAGCTCCATCTCCTAGGCAACCATTGGATCCTCACACTTCACCCAGATTTGGTTCTGATTGGTCAGTTTCTATGCCAGTCAGTGTCTCCAGGCCTATCTCTGGGCCTGATCAGAGAGGCAGGGCTGATCAGCAGCTCCCATGGAGGCCTAGAGAGAAAGAGAGATGTGGCTGCTGGCCAGGTCCAGAGAGAAAGAGAGAGGCAAGGGTTGATCAACAGTTGCCATGGAAGCTACAGATCAGACCCGCTTCTCCCTCCAGGCCCCTCTCTGGGCCTGATCCTCAGTCCCCTCGGCAGTCAGTGCTGGGTCACCATGGCAGCCTAGCACTGACTGCAGAACTGACTTCCTGTCGGTTGAGCTTTTGGTCATTACAGACCCTGAGTTTTTATATATTAGGATATGTGTAATCTGTGGACATAGACAATAATGTGGTGAAGGCCTGGGGTGGGGAGCAGGTGTGGGCTAGAAGAGGCCAATGGGGAAATAAAGGGGCAAATCTGTAATACTTTCAATAATAAGGATAAATTCAAAACAAAACAAAACAAGGTAAAAATTGGTATTGTTCTGTTGTGCATCTTAGTCACATTCCAGAAAGGAATAAGGGAATATTAATCCTTGAGATCAAATTTCAGAAAAATCATCACTTAGTAAAAATTCTAATGACTGACCTCTCCATATGGATTAGGGTAGAATGAATGCTCAGAAGTTATGACCAATGATTCACCTTGAATCTGGGAGAACAAGCTCCGCCAAATCAATACATAGCTTTCAAGCAATTAAGATCTTCAGGTTTTCTTCAACACATCATTGTACAGAGCAGGGGGAAATCAGTGTAGAGATTTTTATGACCTACACGTGGAAAGAATGGATTTAGTATTTGAAGATAAATGAGGATGACCTGAAAGTCTCTGTCCTCAATGTGCGGGGCATGAAGAATCATAACTTCATGGGCCTATGTAAAATAGAATAAGCCTACTGGGCAATGAGAAAGCAAAGCAAGAAAATATTCTGGTGGAGGTCTTTGCAAATAGAATGGATATTTGTTTCTCTGGATTATTTAAATTTAGTTAAGTGATTTTACTTACCTTATTCATGATTAAAAGGAATTTGTGCTTTGGCTCTGAAAATGTACAATAGCCATATAACTAGCAACCTCATAAAAATGTATGCTTTAAAACCAAAAAATGTTCAGAACCATGAGTTGGTATTTTCAGGATCGCCTCAGAACTAAATCTTCAACCTGAAAACAAATTGTACTTTAAGCTACTTAAATTGTATATATGGCAGAACATTTATAATCTTTCCAAAAAGAGACAATTATGCTGATTGTCCTAAATGGAATATAATGTGTCTTTCCCTTTCAAAGGCAACTTACATTACACAATAGCTTGAATTGCTATTGCAAAGATACTCAGTGAAATTACTTCTTCATCTACCATTAAATATTATAGATACCATGAAATGAAGCTTGAAATGTTGGGTCAGAGAACATGCTCTTTTTTCTTTGCATCTCATTAATTCCAGTATGGCTTTAAGATAAATATTAGAAAGCAGAGAGAGCATACTGAATTCACTAGAGAAAATAGGGTTGATTTGCAAAAATAGAAATAAGGAAATCAACCATTTTTTATCAGAATACGTCACACTAGTTCTTTGAGAAAAATAGATGAACAATCCATAACTCTTCCCTCCAATGAATGAATAGCCTGGTGAGATATATCAACAATACACAACATTTAAAGTACCTTCTATTAGAAATAAAGTCAGTATTTTAGAAACAACTCAGGTGTCAGGGTTGTTTTTTTTTTCTGGTCAAGTAAAGTCAAAGATTAGATGGCCCTAAGATATAGTAGTAGAGCAGGTAATTACTAGGTGAAAAGAAAAGTAAAAAGGGGAAAAAAATCATGGAAAGTGTCAGAAAACAAAAACAGCACTGTGCATTCATAAAATAAAAACATAAGTTAATGTTATTGGAGTGTATCAGAGTAATAAAGCAGTGATAGAAATAGTTATATTTATATTAACTTATATAACAAATCTTCCTAAATGCATAATCTATGTTGTGCCCAAGTCGTAGGATTTTATATAATTTATTGCATGCTTTCTAGGTATCCAATACTATTTAAAACCATGCATGTGTGTGTATGTGTTTGTGAGTATGTCTTATATATATATGCTGTACCCGGCCACTTGTTGCTGAGGCTCAGTCTTGTTAAATGGAAAAGAAAGAAAAGAGAAAGTGCACGTTTCTAATATGTTTAATTGCACAATGCTTGTGGGCATACAATGCGCCATTCTGGGCGGCTGCCCCTGCCCCACTGCTGCCCCCCCCACCCCCCTGCCCGGCTGATCTGGCCTCGCACATGTGCGGCTCTGCAGCCCAGGCTCCCCAGTGCCCCCCCCCCCACTGGCGGCTCGTGCCCCGCACCCAAAGACTGCCGCCGGCAGGGGCCCTTGCCAAGCCACCCAAAAGCCAGAGGAAAAAGGAGCCCAGGAAGCTCTCCTGCCCTCACCCACCACACTCCCTTCTAGCCCTTTGGCTGCCGGCATGGAGGTGGAGGGGGGGGACCGCGGCAGCTGCCTGTGCCCTGAGCCCCAACCCAGTCCCGGCCCAGGCCCAAGACCCAGCCCCACACTGGTTGATATTTCGCAACATGATAATTGGCACGCCGATTGAATTCCATCCTTGGCAGAACTAGTGAATTCCAAAATTCTGTTGGATACTTAACCGCTTCATCTGCTTCCACAACAGTGTCCACGGATTTGTATGAGACTGCCTGGCTTTCTAATGTTAACTGAATAATATTGTTAAGTTCATAGTGTGTGTGGCTTTTATGTCCAATAGATGGCGCTGTTTTTCAAAAAAGCATGTTTTTACCTGTGTTTTTTTTTAAAGCATGTTTTTACGTGTCACAGGTGTGACATCTATATAATGTAGGTTTATAAAAACACATGCATATTCTAATGCAACGTTGTGTCAAAATTTCAAAGCAATCGGTGAAGAACTTTCAGAGATTTGAGATTTTGAACAAATGAACATTTACATGTTTATTTATATAGCTATATATCACATTACTATTATTGTAACAATTAATTATAAACCTACCTAATAAAAGAGTAATATGTAAATTAGGCATCACTCCATCACAAAGATGGCTGCCACTATAGCCACAAGATGGCAACACTCATAGCCACATCCTATCTAATAAAAGAGTAATATGCAAATTAGGTGTCACTCTGTCACAAACATGTCTGCACCCATGGCCACAAGATGGCAATGCCCATAGCCACAAGATGGCAGCGCCCAGTCCGGCTCAGCCCTGCCACTGAAGTGGTCAGGCCTGTTAGGCAGGCAAGTGGCAGGGGAGACAGGAGGCCCGAGGGGCAGAACAGGTGATCAGATGGAGCTATGGGTCCCCTGCCCAGGCCAGAGGTCTTCACCAGAGGCCTCAGGCATGGGCAAGGGTGGAGCTGATGATCAGTGGGGTATGAGGGTGCCCTACCCAGGCATAAGTCCTGGAACAGAAGCCACAGGCCTGGGCAGGGACAAGACCGGAGATCACAGGGGCCTGGGCTCTGCAGAGCCAGCAATTAGAGGGGCAGGGGCGGAGCCTGTGATCGCAGGGCTCTGGGCACCAGTGGAGCCGGCAAAGCAGGGATCTGGGGGTCCCCTGCCCAGGCCTGCAGCCTTGGCCAGAGGCTGCCAGTGGGACAAGGGCAGAGCTGGCAATGGCAAGGGTCAGTATCAGAGCCAGTGATTACAGAGGCCTGGGCTCTGTGAAGCAAGCAATTGGAGGGGCTTGGGGGTCTTCTGCCCAGGCCTGCAGCCTCACACAGAGGCTGCAGGCCTGGGCAGGGTAGTAGTCAGTGATTTCTGGGGTCTGGGAGTCCCCTGCCCAGGCCTGCATCCTCAGCCAGACGTTATAGGCCTGGGCAGGGGTGGAGCCAATGATCAGAGTGAACTATAGAGGAAGCACCTTTTCTTACTGCTCATTGGCTAAGCTCCCTACATGCCACTGGTAATATTCTTAGTAACTTGGGTAATAAGAATCCAAAAAGGCCATCTAGGTTTTTTTCCACCACACTCCTGGAGAAAAAAAAATGAAGGTCCACTGCTGGAGGGCTAAGAACTGTCATATCCTGCCCTAGCCAGTTTGGTTCAGTGCATAATGCCTCAGCCTGCTGACTGCAGGGTCTGGGTTCAATTCTGACCAAGGGCATGTACCTAGGTTGCAGGCTCCTCCCTGGCTGGGGCCCAGGTCAGGGCTCATGCAGGAGGCCACCAATCAAAGTGTTCCTCTCACTTTGATGTTTTTCTCTCTTTTTCCCTTCTCTTCCACATTCTCTAAAATCCAATGGAAACATATCCTCAGGTGAGGATAAAAAAAAAAAAGAAATAAAGAAATGTCATATTCTATGAAAGACACATCTTGAAAATGCCTAAAGAAAATTGTCATTTTTTCATGGTGAAGGGACTGGAGTCCGTGTTGATGAAAACACCTTCTCCCTTCCTCTCTGAAATCAATAAAAAAATATATTTTTTAAAATGCAGATATTTATAGCCATTGTGGAAAGTACTATGGAGTTACCTTAAAAAACTAAAAATGGTACTGCCTCTTTTCATTTTTATCTACTTTTACCTCACAGTATTTTGAATTAGCTATAGGAAAATTATTCATAAAAATAGGCTCTTTTGCTTCAGAAGCTGTGCTTAATCTGATGACTATCTACCCATTTTCCCAATCAGTATATTTCTTAAGAGTAAAGGAGGTATCTCTGACGTGGAAGTTCTGTGAGCTTTAACTTTAAAAGCGGCTGTTATTGATTTCAGTAACAGGCACAAAACGTTTGAAGAGGACTAACAGAGGAAATAAGGTTATCTCTTAAAGCCAAACCGCTACTTCACGACTTTCATTATGCCTATACCATTAGAACAAAGACTTGAAACTTTGTATTTAAATCATTCTTTTATGACCAGATTTATTTGTAGAAAAACTCCATAAAATAGTCATGTTAGTAATATTACACATAAAGAAGAGTCAATACAAAATTTCCAGTGAGGTTTGCTTAGTTTGTTACACTTGCTTCCATTTCCCTTCTTGAGAAGCAGAATATACCAGAATAATTGAAACTAAATTATTCATGCTTTTCTTACCTCAGCTAATTTTTCAATAACATAACTGGAATACATAAACTCTGCACATAATTTCTCTATAAATAGTGATAGGAAGGCAGAATTATTATACTTTTCTGCAATACCATTGTTCTGGATGTTCCAGAAATTTTCTAGCACATATAATTATTCAGCAAATATTTGTTTGATGCCTAGTAATTTCAAGGTTCTATGAGAGCCATAAAGATACAAAGATAATTTCCATCTTTAAGAAAAAAAATAATACCTAGTCTAAAAGAATATGGCTATACACATTATAATATAGAGGTCGGTATAAAGGAGATAAAAACACTGGTACAAAAGGAAAAAGTACTGCAAGAAGATATATGCACAGATTACAGTGGGAACTAAAGAGAGAAGCTATCTCAACATGCGTGGATAATACAGGGGATTCTTCCTGAGGAAGGAAGGCTTCACTCATTCTTGAAATTTGTGTTGGTTTGAGGCAGCTAGCACAAGATAGCTGAGATAAGGCCGTGGATGTGACAAGTCACAAAGTGTGTGAACAGGGGATGGAACTCTTAGAATTGTACGGTTCATTTGATATGTCCTGATGATGCGTAAGTTTGGGGACAAACAAGGAGTGAGTCGGAGGGATTGCCTGTGGCCAGCGTGGATTTTAGTCTGAAGAAGATGAGGTATCATTATGCAGGGATATAATGTGTTTTCTTGGAATTTTAATAAGATCACTACAGTCGGTAACATTGGTGGAGGCAGCAGGGATAATAAATAGATTGTTAAATTACCATGGAAACTAAGATTTAGGGATCATCTTGTCCTAGGTTTTACAAGTGCCAAAATGATTGACTTTCTCATCTGAAACTGTCCTGCGGACACTGCAGTTAAAATAGTTTATGTAATCCTGCATGCAAGAGACAGGGCCATAGGAAGCAATTTTACCAGGGGTCAGCACCCCACCTCATTGCTACTCTTTAGAAACTATTTCTATCAGTCCATGCTGGTGTTTCTTGAACAAGTGCCACAGACAGGAATGATGGAGTTTAATTAAAAGCATCACAAAATTCTGTCAAAATAACAGAAATGACGAGAACAAACATAGGGAAAGACTGGTACTGACAGGGCCCACAAGCAGTGACCAGTCTGAGAAGGAAAGGTCAGGAGAGGTAGAGGGGAAGGATGACTGAGGGAAGCTCACACTGACAAAATCAGCAACATACTGGTCTTTTGCTTCTCTCTTGCTTTTAGACTCTAGAGACAATACACTCAGCTTTGCCTGAAATTCAGTGGTCCTACCATGTGAACTTGTTTTCGTATGTTCCACTGTCACTAAGTCTAATGCGAAGAAATAGCCAAGAGGAAAAGACTTAATATAAATTTCCTTTGGAAAGGGAGTCAATTAAAAATGCAAAATAAGCATCAAGGATGCGAGTCAGTAAGTACCCTTATAACAATAGATTGACTGACGTGAGACAGGGGAGATGATAACAAATAAACAAACAAACAAAACACAAATCTGTGCAAGAATAAGAAATAAGCTCCATAGCTGAGATAAGTGTATCTACTTGGAGACATAGACTTATTCATCTTTGTATCTCAATATGTAACATAATTCCAGGCACATGAGAGATGCTCAACAAAGATCCATTGAATGAATGAATTGGAGTGATCTATAGCATCCTCAATGAGCCCTGAGAACATTATGATTTCATTGCTTTTACTGTTGTTCTGCAGGGGAGGGGAGTAATAAGGAGAGTAGGTACTGCAAGTTGAATGATATTGTATTTGTTCATCCTGGTTATTTCAGTTTTTGTTTTGTTTTGCTATATAAAACATAAGTTTTAAATGGTCTTTATTAAATGACTAGATTTCTAAAGAGTAAGATATTATTATTTTCTTAAAAGAAATCTAACACATGCTATTTTGTCTATCTTATATTTGTTCTTCAAGATTCAATCTTCATCTTTCTCATTCAACTCTGACCCTGGAAACTTACCCATATTAATTAAATTGGCTGGTTCTCTTACTTTCTAGCTTCCTAATGAGGGGGCCACCTCAGTCATCCTTCTTTCCTTTCTCTTGTCTCTTCATGCCTATGGAGGAATACAAGCTTCACTGTTACTTCCCAAAGTATTGCCATACCCCTGTGATTTCCCTACATCCTACTGAAATTCTTTATTATACTCTCTGCAAATTATTGAGTTCTATTTTGACATTCATTTCTTAACTCTGATGGATACAGGTGATAATCCATATAATGTATAATACATGTAATTTGACTTCAGTTTGATGAATTATTCAATATATTTATAGTTGATCTCTTTTGAAATATACACAAATAGAAACATTAAGATATTTTTACTTTTAGGATCTCTTGTCTGATTTGTTTACTTACGCTCCACATTTGATGGCTGGCAATCTATCAAATGATATAGATACATAGAATTTTAATATTGATTATCTGAAAAATCAATAATGGTTGCTGTTAAGAATAGAAAATATACCCAGATAGAAATAGCTGTGCAAGAAGTATCATTCAGTTTCATGAATACACTTATGAGTTTAACAGAAAGAACAATTTGTGTAAAGTCTTCCAGATCCAATCAAGATATGATTTATAATTCTCTAGCTCAGTGTTTTTTGATTATCTGTGGTGTCAAATACAAAAGAAGTAGACAGTTATAAATTTATTTGTAAAAATTTTTCTGAATTTATAAAAATATTTATGCATTTATTTACAAAAATAAATATTTTTGCTTAACAGTTTCTAAGGGAAATCATCTTGAAAATTTTAGTACTTAGACCAAAAACCTAATTTAAACCTATGATGTAAAAAAGGAACAATTTCTCTAATATGATTATATGTAATATATTTATTATTTATAAAGAAAATTAGAATTTAGATGTATTCATATTTTTACATTAGAACAATAACTTTTTATTTTAAAAAACTATAAATTACTTGTATAAATCAACATACACATAAAAATAATATAGTCATCTCATGTATCCTTCACTTAGTTTCTTCCAATGGTAATTGCAAGACCTTAGTGCAGTATTACAACCAGGATATTGACGTTGATATAATACACATCTTATTTCAGCTTCTCTATCTTAATTATACTTATTTGTATGCATATGTGTGTGTGTGTGTGTGTGTGTGTCCATTTTGTTTGTGCGCTTGTGCCTCTGATTTCAAAAGTCATTATTGATACACAGTTTCTCTGTAAATTTTCTATTACCATGAGACTAAATCTGGCAAGAAGAATTTAGGGATGAAAAGCTACTTGAATGAAAGTCCTTGAATGAATGGCATTTTCAGTGAAAAATTAAAAACATATTAGTTTTCTTTTCAACATCCATATCATCAAAATGAATTTTTTATTTAATTAAACTTGTTAATAATAGATTATTTCAGAATTTATTTTCTTTTGTAGAATTAAAAGGAATGATAATTGTAAAGATTGGAAATAGTTGTAAAGTTATCATTACAAAAATAGTTAAGAGACTTCTGTATGTGATATTGATAGAAACCAAATCACTCCTTCCACGCCTCGCTCACTATTGAGATTGATAACAGAAATATGAGAATCAAGGAAGACCCTGAATGACCCTAAAACTTGGATATATTTTAACCATAGGCTAAAATGTTTTACTTATAGGGAGGAAACATAGGAAATGTGCTGACTTGTAGCAACTTCTCCTGAAAAAGATGAAGGAAAAAGAAGGTAGGTTTGCAAAGCCTCATTAATGTCCCGCAAATGGTAAGGAATAAGGACCGAAGGAGACTTTAAGCTAATAGAAGCTATTACCTGTCTGTGGATCATCAGTATTTGCAAACAATTTTTCTTAGGAGGCTGAATCTAATGCAGCAGCATCTAACTTAAGGCAAACAGCAGTAACTTGATTGTCCTTGGTTTGGCAGAATCCACTATCCTACAATAATGAAAACAAGGTGGGCACAGGCACAACTTGTAACTGATGTGGTGCCTGGCCAGAAAAGCCAGGATGTGCAAAAGTGGCTCCTACACAGTGCACACAAACATCGTATATCTCATCAGTATAGAACTCCTTTTAAGCATCTGCTGAGACCACCTATAGGGCCAGCTCACTTCATTCTGGTGAAATGCTGAGATAGTAATGGAAGCTTACATCGACTAACCATTTAATCTAACATACATTGGATAGCGTGTAATGGTGAGCAGGTGCAATGTGATGTTGGCAATGAATCTCATTTCCTTGCTTTGGGCACATATCAAAGCCATAAAAATCTCTTTATTTAAGGAGGAGTAAATTTTAGAACAAAAATCAACAAAGTGCCTGGAGCACTTAAAAATTGTTCGACATAAATCTAGAAAATGTTTTAGGTCAGATGCAGTAAATGGAAGTCATTTTTAAAAATTACTGTAGTAAAAAAAAAAAGTCATTTCTCAGTGATGTGTAGAACAGGTAAAGGGAAGACTAGAAATAAAATTGAAAGGTTAAGTTGTTGTAAGACAGAGGAATAATGGGAGGGAGTAAGAACTGAATAATTAATAAATGGAAAACTTCCAGGCAACCATGATTTACAGAGTAAGCTGTGGGAGTAAATGCCGTATGTAGATTGTAGATGAAGCTCATTAGAGTTGAAAGCAAGGGATTCAGAGACTCAGGTTTGGATAGACTAGCCTTGAGGTCATTGAAAATACTGTAATAAGAATTAAGGTCACAGGTAAACGGAACTAGAAGTGAGAATAACTGTTATATAGCAGGTACAGCAATAGAGACAGGGAAGAGGGTTATGCTGGAGGCCATAAATCTAAAGTAAAATTCATATTCAGGTAAAGAGGAACATACACAATGATCTGTAATTTATAGGTGTTTAAGGTATAGTTGCTAATATTATTGTAGATTATGGCATAAAGTGAGATATACAGTGGTGGTCTACTTCTCAATAATTGATTGATATATCCAGTTTTTTAGTCATGAAATGAAATTCTTTTGCCTTAAGAGATTTTAATTTTATTTTGGAGCTGCCAAAGGAACATCCAAAGAATGAACATAGACTAAATATAAGAACTGGTGGTGATGCAGACTAAGTGCACATCTCTTTTGGAAAGTCATTCTGTAGTACTTTCATTTCATAATTCCCCAAAGACTTTGAATAGTGAAGCTCATTAATGTTAAATATATTTTTAAATACCAGAGGTGGGGGTGAGGTGATACTGTGCATTTCCTTAATGGCGCATATCAGCTCTGCTACGGAAAAAAAAATAATCACAGTATGATTCAGCCTGCTAGTATACTTGCTATTAAAAATAGAGATTGCTCTTGGCCTCAAAGATATGATTGCATTATTAACCCATCTCAAAAATTCTCTTTTCTATTATGTTATATATGAGGTATAACAATACATCATATGAATTTATTTTAAACTAGAGACCCAGTGCACGAATTCGCACACCTTGAAAGGAACTATGGGCTGTGAGTCTGTGGTGGGCACGAGAGCAGGTCTTGGCCCATCCCCTGTGCCCCTGCCTGGCTCCTCCTGCTGTGGCCTCTGGTCCCCTATCTGCCAGCAACCTTACTCCCACATTCTGACAGCACCAAGTGATTGGCGCCAGTGCCTATAGCAAGTGCAAATGCTGTGCAAGACCACGGTGCACAGGAGCAAAGAATTTTCAATAACCACCAGAGGCTTACCCTGATGACAATGACTGGTGGCCCGCATTGGTCTGGCATCCCCACTCATCTGCTCCACTATTGTACTGAGGCCCATGCCCTCCATGTTCCATATGTGCTCCCTGGTGGTCAGCACAGATCATAGAGACTGGTTGTTCAATTCTTCTGCAGTTCGGCCTATTTACATATTAGGGTGTTTTATATATAGATTGGCATCCATGGGACAATGGCTGTTATAAACATTCACCTATTCTGTGCTCCTCAAAAAGAGGTGAAAAATGATGCTTTTGTTGTCACTCTGCTGAGTTCATATTTAGGCTTGGCTGTTTATTAGCTGTATAACCTTTGGTGATGTAGTTAACTTATTGGCCTTAAGTTTTTTCACTTAAAAATAGGGATATTAGAGTAATTTTAAGGGAAAGGATCACTTTTCCCTATATCTGGCATATACTATCAGTAAGATATGTCATATATAATACTGTAGTAAGTTGTATAGGAACACTTAGTGAATGTTAAAATGCATATTACTGTTACTATTATTATTTGAAAAAAGTAGAATATTAAGAAATTTGAGAAGGTAATGCTATCTTTTGTACACTGAATACTACTAGATGCTAGGAATATTTTTAAAGAATATTTTTAAATTTAATCCTTACAACAGCCACATAATTAAAGTATTATTATACCATTTTATGGATGCAGAAATCAGTGCTTACTGAATCCAGATCAAATTGCCATGCTTGTTCCCTTTTATCATTTGCTATCTTGTTCATTTAAACTTTCACCACAACTGACTTAATCTCATTTAGAAAACTGTGTTTTATTTGCTCTTCTCACCCATAATTCTTACCTTTGAATATCTGACTCTAGCAGTCTTGTCATACTCTTAGATTTTAAAGAGTGAATGATAAATTATGGAAATTAACTTCAACTTTTAGTCAATCCAGTTTGGAGACTAACTAAACATACAACTTAAAATACTATTTGATAGAATTCCTGGTGGTCAGAATATCACCATATTTTTAGTGTTGTGTTTCTGTATGGAAGCAATTGATATTTCATCTAAAACAAATATAACCTTGAAATAACATTGGATTCTACTTTGTTAATTATCTACAATATTAAAATTATTTATGTGAGCCAACTATAAATTTTATAGTAATCCATTAGATTTTAGAGATAGGACAATTCTGAAAAATTTTGTAGGATAACCTGCATTATTCCTCAATTTAAAATATAACATCCCAAACTCTTTTCATAATGAAGTCTTCCATCAAGTTTAGTTATGTCATGCAGAGATAGCTAATTTACTACCCACCGACATAACTAATTATAAATTCATAAATTATAATTCAGTTTGAACTTAATGTTTTCAGCTATTTCTGATTATAGTTCAGTAATAGGTTATAAGTACAAAATGTTCTTTGCAACCTTTATCTTCCAAAAAATATCATTGGCATTTCTAATAAAATTGATAGATTTTACTGAAAGGAATTCTGATAGTTTAATAAAACCTTATTTTGTATACCTAAGATTACAAGATTGTTCTGTGCTAGGACCTTTATGTACTTTGTTCATTTTTACATATCTGTATAATATTTGAACCAGAAGCCATGTTTGCAAAACTAAAACAACCAAATCAGAGAAACACACAAATACATACTGTACATCACAACCATTTCTACCACCTCCTCCACCAAGCAGACTAAGTCAGGGTACATATCTGTGTATCCATGTAGTCATTTAAGGGGGTTCCTCTATATATAGCCTTTGAAAGCTTCATTTATTTTGTTTGATTTTTTTAAGGTTTAAAGAAGTTTGTGTTTTCTATGTGTATTTTTCTAACTTGGACATTATAATTCATTACAATTAAATTCATGAATACAAATATTTCTAATTCATTAGAAAATGATCATAATCATTCTATTAAAATTCATTAATTACCTAGGTATTGACAACTTTGCTCAATAAATATTGAGATATATAATGTTGCTTTTCCTATTTTATAGTGAAATTTAGTTCTTTGGCACCAATTCATTCAAAATAGTATTTTTTTTCCTTTCTCTTGGTCCAACTAAATAATGCTTGATCCTCAATCTTGAAAAAGTGTTATAAGCAGCACATTCCTTTATCTTCTCTTCATCATTTAATAATTATAGTTTGTGTTTTTCTTTAATACTATTCCAGAAAAAAATCATTATTAATTCAAATGTGTCTCGTACTAATAACTCAATTACAGTGACTACTTGGGAATAAAAGACAATATCACTACAGACATCATTGAAATTAAAAGTGGATTTTATGCCAATAAATGAGATAACATAGGTCAAATTTCTAGAAAGATGAAACTACCACAACTGACCAAATAAGAAATATTATATCTGAATTGTATAGACATGAAGCTGATTCTAATGTTAAAATTTATATGAAAAGCTCTATACAGAATTCAATGTATAGATAATGTATTATAGAATTGTGCACCTGAAACCTATATAATTTTATTAACCAGTGTTGTCCCAGTAAATTTTTTTGCTACTGATATGACTTTATTTATGTATTACTTATTTTTTTAATTTGTTGGGGTGACACTGGTTAACAAAATTACACAGGTTTCAGGTGCACAATTCTACAACACAAGTATCTGTATACTATATTGTGTGTTCACCATCCCAAGTCAAGTCTCCATCCACACACATCCATGCTGTTAATATAGGAATCACTGCCATATCATGGTTAATGAACAAGCTAAAAATCCTGGATAAGCCAAGGTTTCACCAATTATTAGTGGAGTATAATCTTGTAAATATTTTGAATTAACAAGAAAATATTTAGAATTCTCTAATGTCAAATGTATCTATAACTACTACAGTATTCATGTTGGTTGGGGTTCATTCATGCTGGTTAGTGCTTCAGCTTTTGTCTCCTAGGCAGGGTACTAAGAATCTCTAGCATTAGCCCTGGCCAGGTAGCTTAGATGATTAAAGTGTCGTCGCCTAGCCAAGACCACAGGTTGGATCTTTGGTCAGGGCACACACATTGGTTGCAATGAATGCATAAATAAGTGGAAAAACAATTAGCTCTCTCTTTCTCTTTCTCCCATTTACTCTCTTAAAAAAAAAACAAACACACAAAACAAACAATAAATTTAATAAAAAATGTTAAAAAGCTCTCCACATGAAGACTGCTTCCCTGTTATGCTAACCCTGAACACGCATGCCCAGTGAACTAAATTTTACTAACATGGACACTTCTGTTTCACCAGGTACTTTATAACAATTATTTGAGTTCATTTACATAATAATCATTATTATTTACTAGGGGCCTGGTGCATGAAATTCGTGCACTGGGGGGGGGGTTTCCTCAGCCCAGCCTGCCCCCTATCACATACTGGAAGCCCTCAGGGGGTGTCCTACTGATGGCTTAGGCCCTTACCCTACTCCCCTTGGGGAGAGGGCCTAAGGCGTAGTCTGGCCTCCCTTTGTGGGAGGCGAACAGGCTAATCAGGGGAATCCACCAGCCCCATCACCCTGCTGCTGCAGCCACTTCCAGTCACCACAGCCACCAAGGTGTTTTCACCAACACTGACTCTAGTCCCTTCACCATGAAAAAATGACAACTTTCTTTAGGCATTTTCAAGATGTGCCTTTCATAGGATATGACATTTCTTTTTTTTTTTTTTTTTTTTTCCTCACCTGAGGATATGTTTCCACTGATTTTCAGAGAATGTGGAAGGGAAGGGAAAAACAGAGAGAAACACTGAAATGAGAGGAACACTTTAATTGGTTGTCTTCTGCATGAGCCCTGACCTGGGCCACGGCCAGGGAGGAGCCTGCAACCTAGGTACATGCCCTTGGTCAGATTTGAACCCAGACCCTGCAGTCAGCAGGCTGAGGCATTATGCACTGAGCCAAACCAGCTAGGGAAGGATATGA
Source organism: Murina feae (assembly GCA_004026665.1). Classification (NCBI taxonomy): domain Eukaryota; kingdom Metazoa; phylum Chordata; class Mammalia; order Chiroptera; family Vespertilionidae; genus Murina; species Murina feae. The sequence goes on along the minus strand of PVJC01014068.1, from coordinate 9,868 downwards.
CATTTCTTAGCCCTCCAGCAGTACACCTTCATTTTTTTTTTTTTCTACAGGAGTGCGATGAAAAAACCCTAGATCATTTTTTTGGATTCTTATTACCCAAGTTACTAAGAATATTACCAGCGGCATACAGGAAGCTTAGCCAATGAGTGGTCAGAAAAGGTGTTTCCTCTGTAGTTCACTCTGATCACCGGCTCCACCCCTTCCCAGGCCTGTAACCTCTAGCTGAGGGTGCAGGCCTGGGCAGGGGACCCCAAACCCCTGCGATCATTGGCACTGCCCCTGCCCAGGCCTGCAGTCTCTGCCTGAGGCTGCAGGCCTAGGCAGAAGACCCCCAAGCCCCTCTGATCACCAGCTTCACAGAGCCCAAGCCTCTGTGATTACTGGCTCTGATCCTGCCCCCTGCCATCACCAGCTCTGCCCTTGCCCCAGTGGCAGCCTCAGGCCAAGGCTGCAGGCCTGGGCAGGAGACCCCCAGAACCCTGTGATTGTCAGCTTTGCCCCTGCCCCACTATAGCCTCTGGCCAAAGCTCCAGGCCTGTGCAGGGGACCCCCAGATCCCTGCTTTGCTGGCTCCACTGGTGCCCAGAGCCCTGCGATCATAGGCTCCACCCCAGCTCCTCCAATTGCTGACTCTGCAGAGCCCAGGCCCCTGCAATTTCTGATCTTTTCCCTGCCCAGAGGCCTCAGGCCTTATGCCTGGGTAGGGCACCCTCATACCCCTCTGATCAATGGCTCTTCCCCTGCCCCCTGGATCACTGGCTCCACCCTTGCCCATGCCTAAAGCCACTGGTGAAGGCCTCTGGCCTGGGTAGGGGGCCCCAGCCCCCTCTAATCGCCTGTTCCGCCACTCGGGACCCCCGCCCCCCTGCCACCTGCCTGGCTAACAGGCCTGAGCACTTCAGTGGCGGGGCTGAGCCAGACTGGGCATCACCATCTTGTGGCTATGGGGGTGGCCATCTTTGTGACGGAGTGATGCCTAATTTGCACATTACTCTTTTATTAGATAGGATTGCACTTGTTAATATAAGCATATATTTTTATTAACTATTATCTAAAAATAAAATATACCTATGAAAATGAGACATAGTTTCTATGAAAGTTCAATGAAATGCTTTAGAAAATAAAGGTTTTACCAATCCTGTAGCATTAATTTTAGAAATGATTAGGGAAAACATCTATACAAATCTAGTTGATTTCTCTTCAGATAGTTTTGCAAGTACCTTTAATTTAATGTTATGTTTTAAAGAACTATCTGATTCTATGCCATCAGTTACATATTAAAATTGCAGTTTATGTAGGAAAGATGATATGAGCTCTAATCAGCAATTTTTTTAAAAAAGAACTTAGCCCTACAGTAAATAATGGCAATTGTTTTTTCTAAGGGAATGCTTGGTTTTGAAAAAAGACAAGCTTAATCAATGAATTAATACATGCCTTCATTTATATGCATGTGTGCATGGGTGCCCACACAGGCATGTGCATGAAATTAAAGTTTATATTTCCAATTGTAGGTGACTTGTCCAATTACCCAACCAAAGATTGATTCTGATTGGATAATATATCAGGGTTTTTACTCTATTGCTATATGTTAAATAAATCATAACCATAAATATTACAGTATTCTTTGTCCTTAGCTTTTATACAGTGTGTTTTCCCCACTTTGTTCTTGAGTTTATTTTGAGAATGTGCTCTTTATTGAATACACAGTTATCTATTGTACAAATGCACTTAATTTTGGTATTTCTCCAGCTTTGGATATTTAAACCTCTGGCATCTGAATTTTCTCTATAATTTTTCCATCTTTGAGGATGAAGTGTCTCTGTTTTCAGGGAAGAATATGACCTCTTCTCATTTTCTTTACATGTTCAGCCATAAGAAGGGAGTCATCAGTAGGCTTTGCATTGAATTTCCAGATTCCTGGGAGAATTAATATACACAGTCCTGTTTAGTTAAACATTTACTGTCAAATATCTATCAAGTACCTATATTTGCCATGCTCTAACCTAAAAACTGCTAAAAATAAAAGTCATCATCTTTACATTTGGGGGTTCTGTTCTCATCTCTGTGCAGAGGGCACTGAGGAGTGGAAGATGCTGATAGCTGAGCAGACTTAACTACATGTGCTTCCTATAAATGTGCAATATTTAAATATGGTTCTGTTTTTGCTTTTACTTATAAAAGTTTTAGAAGCCCTTAACATAACCTATACATTTTCCCGTATGTTCTTTTTCTCTACATATAAGGGAGAGGAAGTGTTTTCTTTCTTTTTTTTATATAGTCTTCAAATGACACCATGTTGGTATTTAATGCCATTATAAACATAATATTATTTTCTTTACAAGTCAAAACACTTCTTTGTAGACTTTATGTGTACCAAATTGCAATCTACTCCATCAAGCCAAAGCTACACTAATAAATCTCTTCGTGACAAGCCTCTCTCTGTCTTGGACTCAGAGTCAAGGTATTGATGGATATTAGAAGCCCTCTTATCTAGAAGAGAGGGTCTAAGAAGCATGGCCATAGAACTCTTAGAAGAAAATTTGGCTAGCTAAGCATGTTTATGAGGCACGTCCTAAATCTTTCTTAGGTTTTACAAAAAAAGCATTACCACCACACCCTTGGGACATTAACCCTGAGATCACATTTGGCTGACAGAGCCCTGGATTTGATCTTTTCCCTCAGGACATTTCTTATTTTGAAATCTGTGTGAAACAGTTTTATTCCCTAACCCAGCAGGACCTTACATGGAAATGTATTCTCTAGGTTTCCTTGGAAACTTAGGTGTTTCTTCTTTGTGAGTTTCCCTTTATCAGATGATAGACAAATAGATAGCCTTATTCAAACCAGTTAGCACTTTCAAAATTCTGCCTGGAAAACTGCCGACCAAATACTCAATTCTGTTAGGTATATTTTTCCTTTTCCACATTATCCTAAGTAGTAGTGTGGTTGCACTTTCCACTGCTGCATAAAACTGGTCACGTTTTCAGCCTACACGAACTGAGAAATGGTGTGGGGAGCGCAGGTCAGGAGGAGCAGCAGCCTTACCTCCATGGAGGTCATTGCAGGTTCTTTATTCGAGAAGAGGTTCACTTCCTCAGATGCAGGAAAAAAAGGTTGCTGTACTGTCAGAAGGTCAACACAAGCGAAGGCGTCAAAGTCCTCGTCTTCCCTGGAAATTGCCCGAAGGACTCCGTAACCAGCTCAGGGGCTCCTTCCCAATCAAAGCCTTAAGTTTCACGTTAGACTCTGCAGACTGTGAGTATCATTTGTGGGATAATGCACTGACCTGTGGGGTCAGGGTTTGTGTTTAGTTTTGAGACAGACGATCCTGTGGTTGTAGCAGTCAGTCGATTCTTTGGGGGCAGTTAGATAAACTTTTTGGGTCCTTACCAAATTCTGAGAAGTTTATCACCTTGTTTCTCCAAATTTGCATTGTGTTTCAATGCAAATAGAAGTAGCAGATTAAACCTAGCATCCTCTTTATGTGCCTTTATGCCATTATCTTTACTATCACAACAACTTCATGGTTGCCAAAATACCTGCTTTCTACAAGCAATTGTTACCTCATCATAGTGAAACCCTCCATAACTTCATAGCCAAGTATTTGGACATAGGTTTGGGTTGATATCTGCTACTATAAGCAAATGTTGGGAAAGAAGGGATGAACATGTGGTGGGTCAGATGAGCTGGAAGCTGCTGGCATAGCTTACTCTGCCTACAATAGTGACACATACCATGTGTATCTGTGGTTCACTCGCACATCGCGAATCTCATGATTTCCTCCTTTTTCATCCTCTTTTTTCAGACTGTTGTTAACCTAGAATCAAACAGAGATTGAGTTTTAGCTGGGCCAGGTTAATGTGGTTCAAAATGATCACAATGAAACCATAGAAGTAAGTTGACAGGGTTTAGACAATTTAACACAGACAAGAGCTCATGTTATCAGTATTAATATGCATTGTCCTTGTTTTTACATAATTATAAATAAAATTTTAAAATCAAAAAACAAAAGCCCTCTATAATTTTTTTCCAGACATTAAATAATTAGACATTTTGAGGCAAAAAGCTGTTCACCATCAGGTGACAAACAGAGATTTGATGAAGTCTGATGCATCATTTAAGAAAGTAAGACAGTAGGATAAGGAGCTGTTGGGAATTGAGACTGGAAACCTAAAACATGTCAATAATAGCCACAAAGAGGTTCTAAGGCAATGGCAGGACGGTGTGTGTGTGTGTGTGTGTGTGTGTGTGTGTGTGTGTGTGTGTGTGTAGAAGAGAGAGAGAGAAAATACAGAATAAGAACTTTGTTTCTTGAGTCCGTCCCGAATTTGAGCCTTTACAGCACCTGAGAGACAGAAATCGAGTTGCTTTATGTGTAAACTTAACATAGAATTTACTTCATCCCAACTTAGATTTTGAACTTTGATGTTTAGAAAAACAGGTTGTTTTTTCTGAAGTATACAATCTTATGAATAACAAAAATGGAATGAAGTTATTTCGATGTATCAAAATAAGTTGTACTTAATTTGTTATATGTTGTTTTAACATATAGAATGAGTGGTATAGTATCTTCTTAGGAAAAGCACTAAACATTTGATGGAGGAGCCAAATAGGGTGAAAGAGACAAGGATGGATTTTATCTAGTTTTGCTTTTAACCTGTTAGAGCTTGAAGTCGAGCAGACTCTGAGATAGCCAAAGGTGATTTCAGAAATAAACACAGAGAAGCTGCCATGGAAACAGATGCTGCAAAAACACTGCAGTGAAAAAGTGTATTTCAAAAAGAGAGCACTGGCCTTTACATACAGTGGCTGAGTAGTAGGAGGCTGCTATTCTTTAAGAGCCTATCATTCACCAGACAGAAGACTAGAGGATTTATGTAAATTTAATCCTTTCAACAACCCAATGAGTATAATTTATTATTTAATGGCTATTTTCAGAAAGCTGAGATTCTGATACAATTTAAGAAGCTTGCTCAAGGCATATGCATAGCAGAATTGAGAAGGAAGTCTATTCATTGAAAGGTTGTGAAAGCACATAGAAATTATAGAAAAATAGAATGTAGTTGAAATAGCAGATCTGCCAGTTGCCACAGAAACTTAGTTTTTCTCACTTTTAAAATGAAAATACAAATCATGCTTATCATAAATTATCACAAGATTAGAAAAAAAATGGCAAGTTTTAAAAATATTATTTGGAACATGTTAGCTTTTCTAATGTTTTCATTATTATTCCACTGTTTTGCACTGCTGAATTACTTGAATAAATAGGGCTATCTTGGCTAATAAAATAAAGACGAAATTTTAAAAAATTATTCTTCAAAACATAGCAATACTAGGAAACATAAGTTTTCACAAATGAAATTATATATTAGAGAAACAGTCACAAAATTTCAGTAGTGCGTTCTAAGGGTGTAAGGAATAAGGGAGAAGAGACTTAAGAGACCATAAAAGAGAAGAGAGTGCAGGTCTTACACAAAGCACAGATAAAATCACCCACAGAAAGAGAAAGTCTAAAACTAAGTTCAAAATGCTGAACACATACCTGGGACTTGATAGTTCACAGCACTAGCTGCAAAAATGAGGTTCAAAGGGTCCTGGACCAGAGGTTACACCCTCAGAGAACCATTATTTTCTTGGATAAAGGGGAACTATATAGGGACAAATGGTGCTTCTTAGAGAAATGGCAAGGATGGGAGAGAAGACTAAACAGGATAGCCAGAAATAAGGAAAAGTTAGATGTCTCTGTATGAAGCTACTGTATTAAGCACAGAGAGAATGTAAATCAGCAGATTAAAATCTCTCAAAACAAAATCACTTCAAAATAAAAGGCAATTATAACACAACTAGAGGCTGATGCATGAAATTCCTGCAAGAGTAGGCCTTCCTTCCCCCAGCTGCCTATACTGGCTTCCCTCTGGCACCCAGGACACAGACTTCCCTCACAGCTCAGGCTTTGTCCAGAAGGTCATCTGGAAGGACATCTGGAAGGATGTCTGGTCTAATTAGCATGTTATGCTTTTATTATTATAGATACTCCAAATAGTCAATCATTAACAAATATTAAACTAGAATGAAGTCAGATATTCAAATTTTAATAATGAATTTGGATTAAAAAGAAAAGCAGCATAAAATACAATGAGATTGATTGAACTCAAGAAAATGGATTAATTAGATTATTAAAACGAATAAAAAGAAGAGAAAACATATATGAAAAACTCAAATGGATTGTTGGAGATAAAAAATATAATAGGTTAAAAAGAAAAAAATAGTCCCATTGGATAGGATAAAAAATATATTTGAAACAGCAAAAGAAAAAATACTCAATTTTTAAAAATGTACAAAACGGTGTGAGAAAAATAATTTAAGTAATACACAAATACTCAGTAAGCTTGAGATCAATCAAATAGCATAATAGGTAAACAGAGCCACTTAAGCTAGAAAAGAAAAATGTTGAAGAAATAATGAGCATAATTTTCTACATTTTAAAAAAAGTACATATTTACACATTGAAGCAGTTCAAGAAACCACAGCAAATTTGGATTACAGAAAGTCACTTCAGGGAACATCATAATTAAATAGCTAAAAATGAGAGATAAAGGGAAAATACTAAAAGCAGGACACATTGATTGCAGATACATAGATGAACAAGTAATATATGATAAACAACCCTGTTCTAAGAGTAGAATGCTGACTTATAGGTATAGAATGGTTATCAATTGAAAAATTACTATTTTAGAGTTAATATAATAAATTGAATTCTGGTGAGAATCATTACTGGGTGCTAAAACCATAGAGTGGAGGGGTTATCATATGAAACTATCTAATCTAATAAAAGAGTAATATGCAAATTAAACATCACTCCAAGACACCTAAGCCATGCCCACCAGCCAAGCCATGCCCACCAGCCAATCAGAGTGGCTGTATGCAAATTAACCCAACCAAGATGGTAGCCGGCAGCCACGGAGCTAGAGCAAACAGGAGGCTTCCATTGCACCAGTGACAGAGTTGAACTGCCTGCCTAAGCCAGCCGGGCCTCTGCTCAAGGCAACAGTGTTTTAATTATAGAAGCCACGGAGCTGAAGCAAACAGGAGGCTTCGTTGCCTGCCTAGGCCTCCACTCAAGGCAATAAAGTTTCAATTATAGAAGATAAATAAACCCCAGAACCCTGATTCCAGCCATCCTCGCTGGGATGTTGGGTCAATGGGAGCTGTGGCCACCCTGAAAATGGCCCTCAGCCCCTCACCCAGGCTTGCCACACCCCCATGGGATAAGGGTCCCCACAGGGCGCTTGGCCAGCCTTCAAACAGCCATCAGCCCCTCACCCAGGCTGGCCAGGCATGCTAGTAGGTGGACATCCCCCGAGGGGTCCCAGACTGTGAAAGGGCACAGGCCAGGCTGAGGGACCCCCCACCCACATGCACAAATTTTTGTGCACTGGGCCCCTTGTCATATAATAAATGTGTGTGTCCTTCAATCTGTCAATTTTGTGGCCTTATTGTTATGCAACAATAGGTAAGTAATGTACTAAGCAATCAGAATTAAAATAGTCACTAATATATTTATTAAAATTATATGCTACCATATCTTATGCATCACTTATGTAGTGTCCCAGCCCCAAATGCATAACTTGAATTTCTTCATAGGAAAAACAGTAATACCCATGTTAAGAAATATAAAACTATAATATTACTAGTTATATTATTAAAAAATATTGATGGCATGAAAGTTAGAAAATATAAGGATCTGCTCTAGATTGAAGGAAAGTTAATAGATCTGATAATTAAATACATATTCTGTTCCTAGACTGGATCTTATAGTAGAAAATAAATAACTATAAAGCATGTCAATCTGACAATTGATGACACTGGAATATCTAATATATAGTATATAAAAAGTGTATTGAGTCTGGTCAGTGGTGCTCAGTAGTTGAACATCGACCAATGAACCAGGAGGTCATGGTTTGAATCTGGGTCAGGACACATGCCTGAGTTGCAGGCTTGATCCCCAGTAGGGGCATACAGAAAGTAATCGATCAATGATTCTCTCTCATCATTGATGTTTTTTATCTCTCTCTCTCCCTCTTTCTTCTTCTCTCTGAAGTAAATAAAAACATTAAAAATAATGTCTATTGATGTTAAGTTTACTAAATTTGATTATTGTATTGTGTATTATGGATATGCAATTTAAGATCTAAGAAATGCATGCTAAAGTATTATAAAAGTACTTTTTTTATATTTTATTGATTTTTTACAGAGAGGAGGGAAGAGGGATAGAGAGTTAGAAATATCGATGAGAGAGAAACATCTATCAGCTGCCTCCTGCACACTCCCACTGTGGATGTGCCCGCAACCATGGTACATGCCCTTGACTGGAATCGAACCTGGGACCCTTCAGTCCACAGGACAATGCTCTATCCAATAAGCCAAACTGGTCAGGGCAAAAACTACTTGTTTTTATAGAGATAGGAGGTAAAGGAAATGAAGACAGTTAGTAAAATTAATAAGTATAAAAATATTCAGTTATTTTGGACAATTTTTACTCATTTTCTCTGTTTAATATTTTTTAACAAAATGGTAAAAATAATGATCAATAGGTATTCAGTTGTTTCTCAATACATTGTATTACACTGAGAAAACTATTAGAACTTACAGTTTCCCAGGATATAACCAAGGGACTATCACACAATGAGCCCCATATATCTTTAGTTAAAAATGCACAAACTACTAATACTTCTTAGTTTCTACTAGCTTGCAGAAATCTTGACATGTAGAGGTAGACAAAAATGTAATTTTTCTCCAATCCTAGTTTATAAAGTATCCTTATACATTTTATCAAAAGCTAATTAAAATTCCATGCCACTGGTTAAAAGAACATGGACACGAAATTTAGCAAAGGTAGATAAATCACTGGGACACTGGAAATTGACTGCGAGGTGGGGGGGGTGCGGGGGGGACTTGAAAGTTGCAGCAAAACTAGGCCATCTATTCACTTCAGCAGGAATTGATGGCTTATAATTTATCTCCAGGGCCGGCTAAGAAAAGAGAGAGAAAGCCACAGTATCATTATCATCATCATACAATCACTTACATGTTAATTGGTAATAAAGTGTGATGATATGCATAGCACTGAATAGTAGAGGGGAAGGAGATCAGAATAGGACATGGAAAGAGGAAAATTTTAGTTGTAATGAAAACACAAATAAACCATTTTCTCTCTACAACTTACCTTTCTCTGATCCCCAGACTGGAAACCACAAAACAAAACAAAAACCGTGGTTGTATTTTCCTAAATTGCCACTGCTATCCTCGAGTAATTACAGTGAAGCTCAAAAGCTGTGAAGCATATATACATTCTACATTCTTTTCCTCCGCAATCTTCAAAATGCTATTTTATGACATAGCAACTTCAAAATCTAAAGGGTGTTTACAAACTATTGGCAGGCTGGCTGGCCCAAGAGATTTATAATAGGCTATACAGTGCCTTTGATTTCTAGGTCATTGCTTTAAATCCATTCTGCCTAATGACTATTGGCTGCTCAAAGTGAAATGAACTGTTGAGTTTAGCAGAGTTCCAGTAGTTTGTATTATCTGCTGCCTTTTCCAGTGTCTGAGTAGACTCTCTACTCACCCCTGTGCTTTAGCAAGAGAGTTAAGTGGTTCAAGTTAGAAACATGACTTTAAGATTGAGATGCAATCACTTTTTAAAATGATCAACAACTAGATTGCTCTTAGTCTTAATTTTTCTTCATTTAAAATTTGTAATAAATATGTTTGTATTTAATAGTCTACTTAACTGGATGTTTTAATTAAATATTTTATAGGACCCCAGCAACAAACATTTATTGAGATTCCACTATGGGACAAATGT
>PVJC01014067.1:0-36912 GCA_004026665.1 Murina feae | reverse complement strand
TGCAGCTGGGGGCAGGTCCCCAGTGGCCACACACACACACACACACACACACACACAAAAGGCGCCTGGCAGACTGGGGCCATCATAGGACATCCACTGAGGGGTCCCAGACTGTGAGAGGGCACAGGCCGGACTGAGGGACTCCCTCCACCCCGAGTGCACAAATTTTTGTGCACCGGGCCCCTAGTATATATATAAAAAAAGAAGTGTGGGTCCATCTGAACCTGTCCTTTGAGGCTCAGACCATCACCAAGGTGATGTTATCCATGGGCCACCAGCCACATCAGCCTTCCCTGGTGACTCCCTGACCTTGCCATGTCCCCTCCTTAGCAACAGCACATGTCCCACGCTGGTAAGTAGAGCAGCTGGCTATGTACACATGGAGAACTCCTCAAGAAACCTGCTGCCCGACTGGCTGATAAGTCAAGCCACAGTAAACAAAGCTAGGACATTCAAGAGTGTCTTTCAAACATCACATTTGGGGAAGACAGAGTTGGGAAAGTGCTTGGTGAAATGGTAGACAATGTGAAAATGTAGGGGGGTGTTAAGGATGCTGATCACACTTATACAGCCAAACACTCTCCCTTTTATACGACGCCAGTTCTCCACGGGCCTCATCTGCCTCCTGTGATCCGTCTTTCCACGCCCGATCCCACCACCACCCCTCAGCGTTCAGCTTTCCCATCTTTGCATCGCAAACCATTCATGGCTCCTGAATTCAAATGGGTGGGCTGCAACCACCTTTCCTAAATGAATAAAACAGGATGGAAAATATCGGAATAGGTCACATAGTAAACGTAAAAAAAAAAGAAAAGAAAAACGATTGTTTTGTGAAACCTGTTTCAATTGCATATATGTGTATTGGGTTTAGGTGTAAACGTAATTTCCTACTGTGGGTCGGAGTGAAAGTTTTCAACCCACTGCTCTAGATGGCAGGTTTGAGTGCTCCGCCTTCCACTGAGCGGGTTCTGTGACATGGGCCTCCTAAGCACAGTGCTATGAATAACTGCAGTAGGAGGTGAACCACGCTGAGACCATCCAAGACCTACACAGCATGTCCGGGTCTTAGGCACTCTCTTGTTTTACAGTTTTATGGGGAAGAGGCCAAATCTAAGAAAGGCAATAGGACCAGTTAGTGAAGGAAGCTGCCCTTCCATGCACTTTCTCTGCCTCTTCCTGGGTTCTTTCTCTTTACTTTTTTTCATCCTCTATTGAGACACAGCAAAGATTGGTAGGGAGAATTCCGTCTCTAGCAGAAAACCTGGATTTCAGCCCCAACTCCATTACTTGCTGTGTGACCTTAAACCCACAATTTGCTTACTAGCTCCACTCCTCAGTTGTCTCACATGTAAAACAGGATTCATGCCATGAGGGACCAATTGAATGCATCTGTTTAATGGCAGGCACTTTTTAGACTCTGAGGCATTATACCTGTTTTCTAATAATTAATTCTTAGTTTCTTAAGTATTCATGACATTTATTCATGAAATAGATAGTGCTGTGGGGACAAAGGGGATGAATGTAATGTTACCATATCTGACCCCCTCCTAAGGATATTTATTCACCGACACTTTCCAAGGAGAAGACACTTCTCCCCTTCTGTCCTCAGAGTCCTCAAAGGGGCCTACAGAAGTGGGTTCATTTAAAGCTAGTTATTTTTTAAAAATATTTTTTTTATTGATTTCAGAAAGGAAAAGAGAGAGAGAGAGAGAGATAGAGAGAGAGAGAGAGAGAGAGAGGAGCATCAGTGATGAGAGAGAATCATTGATTGGCTGCCTCCTGCACACCCCACACAGGGGATTGAGCCCGCAGCCCGGTCATGTGCCCTGACCAGGAATCAAACCGTGACCTCCTATTTCATAGGTTGGCACTCAACCACTGAGCCTCTCTGGCTGGACTAAAGCTAGTTCAATAGCACGACAGCGCCCCAGCTTCCTTTATCTCCAGACCACATGCATGGTTCCTGAAAGCAGCCTGTAGAACGGAGTTTCTCTTCTCCTTCACCTTGGTTGCCCCCATAGCCTCCTAGGCTGGTGGGTACCCGAGGCCCTACGAGCACGCACGTCCCACTTATGACAGAGCCTGACTTTGACCAGCAGCTGGTCAAGACAGTTTCTCAGCTGTATTCATCCTGGAAATTACGGCAGCGACTCACAGTTTTGGACACCCTATCACCATGTTGCCATCTCCCTTCCTTTCTAATGGTACAATATGGATTTGGGGTGAATGTACGGATACAAAGTATTAATGGATTTTAATAAATTTTGAATTAAAAAAAAACTAAATTTTGAATCAGGTGTTTAAAAAGTTGTTCAATTACAGATGACCTATAATACAGAGGCAAAAATCCGTTTGCAGTTGTGAGTATGCAGACCAGAGTTTATTCTTGTATTACTTATTAGGTATTGTATTATTTATTTGTATGACAACTGTAAGCCTACTTCTGCCCACCCCGTATTATATGGTTTCAGGTATGGAGCATAGTGGTTAAACATTTATGTAACTTAGGAAGTGATCCCACCATAGTTCTGGTGCCTACCTGGCAGTATTATTATTACAGTATATTTGACCATATCCCTATGCTGTACTTTATGTCCCTGTGACTGCCTTGTAATGGCCAATTTGTACTTCTTAATCCTTCACTGGAATCAGCTTTAATTCCTTCCATATATCATTGATTACTCACATCGCCTCCTGGTGAGTGTTCACATGTTTCAGTTAGTACTATACAGCATCATTTACAAAATTTTATTAAATAATTCCCTGTATTTTCAATGAACTGATTGATTCAACAACAAAAGTTAGCACTTTTTTGGCAGTCACAGGGACATTAGGGATTTAGATATGGGATGCATGGGGGAGTGATAAGTGTATCAATAACGCTAGGGGATAAGGTTCAAACGCTATGCAATGGAGTGTGCAAGAGAAATAGGCCATGCACTTTATCTGATGCATCTTGGAAGACTGCTTGGAGGAGGTGGAGTTTGAACTGAGTCTAAAGGATGAGTAAGATATTTATGAGGGCTACCTGAGGAGAGAGGTTGCCTGGGTAGAGTTTTGGAAAAATACCCATTACTGGGCTCAACCTCAGAATCTTGGGAGTGAGTCTTGGTACATGTGGTTGTGATGTGAAACTAGGGCTGAGAACCCATCAGAAAAAAGGCTCAGGTCTGTTCAGAGACTGTAGAAAGGATTGAAGGGCTGTCTGAGGGACTGGGACAATGCAAGCCAGCTATCCTGCACCTCATCAGAGACCAAGTAAGAGGAATTTAGTAAAGCACAAGACAGAATCTCACTTGTCTCCGTAGCCTATGCCAGGGTTGACATGTCTGTAAAGAGCCAAAAAGTAAATATTTTCAGCTTTATAGACCATACAGTCTCTTACAGAACTACTCAACCATGCCCCTGTAGTGCAAAAGCAGCATCAGACAGTGTGTGAGTGAGAGTGCTGTGTGCCTATAAAGCTTTAGTTATGAACACAAATTGGAATTTCATAGAACTTTTACATGTTTCAAAATATTTTTTCCTTTTATTTGTTTTTAACCACTTAAATATGTATATTCTTATTATTCACAACAACCAAGAGCTGGAAGCAACCTAGATGTCCATCAACAGATGAATGGTTAAAAAAAGTTATGGTATATACAGATAATGGAACATTATTCACCCTGAAAAGGAAAGAAATCCTGTCACATGATACAACCTGGGTTAGCCTGAAGGACATTATGCTAAGTGAAATAAGCCAAAACTCATGATACTGTATGATTCTATTTATATGAGGTATCTAAAGAGTCAAATTCACACACACACAAAAGAATAGTGTTTATAAGGGTGAATGGCAAAGTTGTGTTTAAGGGGTATAGAATTTCAGTTTTCAAAGCCCAAAAATTTGTGACTATTTTAACATGCTATGGTACCATATAGTTAAAAAGATTAAGATGATAAATTTTATGTTACATTTTTTACCACAATTATAATATTTTTTAAGAAAGGAAATAAGCAACTATTCTTCCCTTGGAAGTCACATAGAAGCAGGCAGCCGGCCCTATGAGCTGTAGTTTGTCAACCCTGGCCTCTGGATGGTCAGTCTGAGAGCCAAAGGGATGGACCAAATTAATATTTCTCAAATGTCCCCACGGAAAGACCTCTAACAACACAAAAGGGAGAATGCAGGCTCCCCCGGCGTTTGCCTGCTAGTCTATAAATTTCTTTTAAATACTCTTTCAAAAGAAGGTCATGGAAGTTTTTGAGTCCTAGTCTATAACATATTGTTTTAATGTAAAATTGGCATTCACTGTAAAAACCAGTAAAAACTGATGCTCACTCGGGCGTGCAGAGGGCGAGTGACTTAGTCAAGGTCACATAACTAGAACAAGTCAGTATGGGACTGGATCCCTGCTTCCAACCGCATACTTTCCATCAGAGTGGGCTGCCTTCCCATCAGGCTTTGGCTATCCATTCCCAACTCTAACCCATATTCCCTCAGTAGTGAGGCAGTCCTCGAAATCATGATGGCTCACCACTTTTGAATTTCTACCAAAACTCATCAATCCATAAGTTTAATACCATCAAGTCATTAGTTTCATATATTACTTGTTTTGCTATGTTCTGGAATAATTTGATATATTCTAAAACTCAGTTTTTTTTTTCTCCTGCCCTGTCTAATCACACTTCCTCATTCATCTGTATATACATTTTTAACCTTTTATATAGCATCCCATTCTGTTCTTCATTGTGGACTGTTTAAGTATGAGGGACCTGAGATGAGTTTACTTGTATACCCAGCATCCATTTCCTTTTGTATTATTTGTTCAGATTTCTCTCTCTCCCCCCACCCCTGTACTTTTCCCTGTCCTATTGACTTTAGAGTTGGCCATACAACTTGCAGTCCCCAAAAGATTGTAGCCAAAGTGAACGTGTGCTAGTCCTAAGCAGAGGTTTTAAGAGGCATCATGTGTCTCACCATCTGCCCCAAGTCCAGCCTGTTCCTTCAGCCTGGGTCCCAGAAGGAGAAGATGTATGAAGTAGACCTGAATCCTGCCAGCCCAGACCCACTTGCTATAAGCCACCGAGTGGTGGGTTGTTTGTGACATAGTATTATCCCAGCAAAAGCAAAACGCCCCTTGTTTTGGAACCAGGATTTTTTTCTTCTGGAGACCCAGCCCTCCTCCATTCTTCATCCATACAGTTTAGTTGGGCTGACCATCCTCCATTCTGCCCAAGTACCCTCCAACACACCACACTAACTCCAATCTCGGGTATGATCTCTGCTGTTCTTATCAAAGCTGAGAGAGCTTTGCCAGCAGAAATGAATGACCCTAGGCCCTGTCACCCGCTATAGAGGGCTCCTAAAGAAATCTAATAATCCACACAATCCCAACTCCTATCTGTTTTACAAAAAAGCCATAGAAAGAAGAGTGTGCAGCATACAATATAAAATTCCACACCTCTTGGCTGTTTTTTGATAGTGGGAAGGAAGTCATGAAAAGTAATTAGCAGTTATTATGGACTGAATGTGGTATCTCCCCAAGATTCATGTTGAAGTCCTAACCCTCAATGTGATGGTATTAGCCTTGGGGAGGCCATTTGGTTTCAATGAGGTCATGAGGGTGGGGCTCCCCTACTGAGATTGGTGCCCTTTATAAGTGCACCTCCTCTCTCTCCATCCACGTGAGTAAAGGCCATATGGGGACTAATGAGATGTGGCCATCTACAAGCCAGGAAGAGGGTCCTCACCAAGAATCCAATTTGCTGGCACCTTGATCTTGGGCTTTTCAGCCTCCAGAACTGTGAGAAATAAATGTCTCTCATTTAAACCATCCATTCCATGGTATTGATTCTAGCAGCCCACACTTAGGATAGCAGTATTCCCTTAGAATGAAAGGACAGAAGCTGTGGACACCTAAAAGTAAAAGTGATTCCCACGCCTTTGGGAAGAACAGTCAGCTCTGAATTCCTCATTCACATGAAGGACGGCTGTGGACATTCTAAAACAGAGTTTTTCAACCGTTTTCATCTCGTGGCACATACAATCTAGTCATCAAAACTCTGCGACACACAAAAATACATATATTTGTCAATCTGACAAAAAAAAAAAAAATAGGTGTAACTTTAATTCATTCATACCAGACGGCTATTGTGTTGGCTATTGCCATTTTTGTATTTGACAACCTAAGGAAAGGAGGTCAGTGCCCCTGACTAAATAGTCAGGTATTGCATGTTTTAAAAATTCTTGTGGCACACCAGTGTGCCATGGCGCACCGGTTGAAAATCGCTGATTTAAAAACACCAGAAAAACTTTTCTTCATTTGGTCTGGGAAATGCTAAGGCCGCCTATAAGTGTTTCTTTCAGAAGTACTTTAGATAAGGAGGCATTTTCTCAAAACAATTAAACGGCCTGATAAAAACACATACATACAGCCTGTATGTGTTACATATTAATATTCCACAAAGGTTCGTTGTTAAAAACATACAATAAAAAGCATGAAAGCCACTGGTTGAAAATATACTTGTTTGGCATTGTCATATACTTTAAAAAAAAATAATAAAGCAACATGGTGTTCTTAGTTGTGTGTGTGAGATTTTATTTCTCCCGGATAAGGATAATAAATACATTCTCCCAGTCCACAGCCAGCTGCATGGTACAGGGACACGGAGTGAACTCTGCTGAGTGACAGGACAAGCCTACTAGGGATTAAAGCCATAATCCCTAAAGTGGAAAATTAGCTGTGAAAAATCAGGGGGTGATCAACAGCCCTCTTGCCCATACCTTCTCCTCCGCTCTGTTCTCCTACCTTGCCCTACCCCATGCCCTTCTCTGAGGTCTGGTCGCACCTGTCAGTAAACATCCACACCAGCAGAGGTGAACTGACCAGTCCTCGGAGGCAGGTGCTCTCACTGTAGCGCATGGTAGGCGCCCGGTTAGATAAGACGAGATACAAAATACAACTCTGGCCTTTAGAGGCCCACAGTGGGCAAACAAACACTCTCTCTGAAAGATTACAAAGATAAACAAATAAGTGGAGGAAGTCTGAGAATGCGGTCCTTAAAGGACTCACTCCCTGACCCCAAGGGAATCTGACTCAATTGGTTTGGGTTTCAAAACACTCCCCTGGTAATTCTAAATGAGCCCAGGCTGAAAGCGTCCCCAGACCCGCCGAATCAGGAGCTCTGGCCGGCCGTTGAGGCCGAGCAGCCAGTGTCTCCACGAGCCCCCCCGCCCCCTCCCGCCCCACGTGCTGCCGGTGCACGCTCAGGTTTGAGAACCATCGGTCCCGAGCTGCCAAGCAGTGGAGGCTTGGAAATGGAGGGCTCTGGAAGGTAAGCAGCTGCGGTTGGAGCACAGGGCAGAGGGTTGGGGGGAGACCCCCTCCCCCTTCTTCTCAGCCTCGGAGCCATGAGCAAGCTGGCCTGTCCGAGCTGGGCCTGAGCCCTGTGGGCTGGGCCGTCCCTGAAGGCTCTTGCGGCGTGGGGTCCCGTGTGGAGACCACCGAGCCTCCCTCTTCAGGCTAAATCACTCGGGCCCCGTGGTCGCCGGTCGTGTCCCTCGGAAGCTCCATAGCAGGCGGGAAAGGGTTGGCCTGAAATAGGCCATAATGAACGGCCAGAAAGGTCTCTTCCAGGAGAACCCTGGCTTCCAGTGTATGGCTCCGCATCCTTTTCCCCAAAGTGGGCCCCCTACTCTGAGCGCTGGCTTAAAAAAAAAAAAAAAAAATCCCAGACAGAAACCGTGTCTCCCTTTCTGCACACCCAGCATCTTCTCATCCTAAGCAATCACACCCCCTCCCACGATAAAAGCAGCCTCCCCCCCCAGCAACCGAACCCTGAACCCCTCTCCCGATGCTCCCTCCCCCATCCCTTGCATCCCAGTGGACAGAAAACAGCGAGTTCAGCGGCCTCCCCACTTGGGGCCTCCCCACTTAGGCCCACCCGGCAGGGCTCGACCCCACGACGGTGCTCAGCGCAGTGCCCAGGGCGGGGACCTCCTGGGGGAGAAGAGGGATCCCCGGCCCCGCCTCCACCGAGGGTCATCGCCCGAGCGCGTCGGGGGCGGCTTCCCTGGGTTTCGGGCCGAGGGGCACCCCCGCCCCCCGTGGGGAGGGGCTGCGGCCGCCGGGAGAATCGTCGGGTCTGGTGGCTCCTCCCCTGGGGTGGCCGAGCAGGAAGCGGGGCGCGCGGCGGGCGGGGGCGCGGGGGCGCGCGGCGCGGTGCGGGCGGGCGGGCGGGCGCGCGGGGCCGAGGCGGCGGAGTATGCGCGGGCCTGGGCGGCCAGCCCCGGCGCACAGCCGCGGCCGGGGCGCGCGGCGCGGGGCGGAAAAGCCTGTTTACACAGACTGCACACCGCCTGGGGAATAATGCAGGAAAGGAAGTGAGCCGGCTCGGCCTGACTGCTCCAACTTCCTGCTCTCACACACACCAGAGGGGAAAAAAAAGAGGAGCGAGAGAAAGAAAAAAAAAAGGGGGGGGGGGAATCAGGATCTCATTACAAGAGCAACAGACCGTCTGCAGACGCCTGTCAGCATGGAAAGTCGGGGGCTTTCGCCCGGTTCCTCCTAGAAATTCCCCCGAAGAAGGATCTCGGAAGCTCCCCCACATCTGGGTAGGTAGCGGGGCTTCTGCCTGTTGCTGGGACAGTTGCAAAGTTTCATTGGGGGCGTTTTTTTCTCCCCCCTCCCCTTTCTTTTCTTTGGCTCGGTGGGGGTGGGGCGGTGGGCGCCTCGGGATGAGCTGCGGGCCGGGGTTGCGGGGGGAGGCCCCGGGGAGGGGGCGCAGCCGGGATGCTCGGGTGCCCGCGCCGCCACCCACCCAGCGGGAGCTCCGCGCCAGTCCGCGCGCGGGGCCCGGGGGGGTGGGGGGCTGCCGCGACCCTGCCCTGGCGGCACCCGGCCCTGAGGCTGCGCCGAGAGCCCGGAGGAGGGGCGCGCTGGGGGCGTAGGGGACGGTGAGGTTGGGGGACCTTAGGAGGAACGGAGGCTGGAGCAGGCTGCGTGCCTGGAGGCTGGACCACCGCTGACCTGCCAGCTGGGGCGCCCCTCGGGGTGGCAGTGGCACTGATGCTCGGCTTCTGGAAGGGAGACAGGCGTGCAGAGGGCCGGCGGAGGGTGCGCGGAGCGAGGACGCGGGGCTGCAGGCTGCGTCCTCGCGCTCGGCAGGTGACCCCCCGTCGGGTCACCGCCCCAGGCGCACGCCCAGCCGGACCTTTAAAAGCCGGCGGAGCCTTTACTGGACAGCTGCTGAGGAGGACAGACAGGACAGTGGATGGTGTAGGCGCCTCCAGCTCCCTAGGAAGGGGCTCTTCGGCTTGCCACGGAGCGTTGGCCTGTAATGCTACTGTACTTTTTGGGGAGGGGGGAAAAATGAAAAAATGTTGCAGAGTTCAACGAGAAAAAAGAAGAGGTCTTGGTTTTAATGTGTTCTGAACTGAATCATCCTGAGGACAAGCTGCAGTTAGGCAGCGGGTGGGGGCGGGAGCACGAAATGTTATTTCAGAAACTGCAAAAGGGGCTTTTTCGGACAAAAAAAAAAATAAAACGAGTGTCGGGAGAGTTTCTGGCTTGTCTGGAAACTGCAAGACTAATTGCCATGCGCTTCCGCTTTGAAACTGGCAGCAGACAGCATCTTGAAAATGACTCACTAGAGGAGCTCACAAAGAAACTGTGGTTTGCTCCTTCTCAGGTTTATGTATTTGTGCCTTTTACAGTTTCCTTTGTAGTGTTGGAGGGGTCTCCCGCCCCTTCCCCGCCGGCCCCCTCCCAGCCTCCCGCGTTTGGAAGCCCCTGGCCGGTCTTTAACTCTCCCCCACCCCCCAGCACCCCAGGCGGGAGGGGGGCGAGGGGGAGGCCGAGTTGTTTTTGGAGTTGGCTGGGGAGAGGGTTAAAGGGATTCTGCTGCTGCAGGGGGAAAAAGTTCCCTGAATTTTCCACTGGCTGCTGCAGGAAGAGAGAGCCCCTTTAGTCATTGCTAAGTAATGTCTGCACACACACCAACTAATCTCATTAGGAGTTTCCGCTGCTCCGCACAGGAGGGGTTTTGTGCAGCCACCGTCGGGCGGGCGAGCCCTGCCTGCGCTGCAGAGGGAGACAAGTTACGGCTTTATTTACCTCGAGGTGCAGCCGCCAGCCCGGCCTTTTCAGGGTAGTGTCTTTGAAAACTTTGAAGTCACTTTGGATTTCGGGCTTACAGGTTTTTCTTTCCTGGTGGTGTGTGTGTGTGTGGAGTTTCTGTTGCCTAAGCAGCTCTACACACCCATCCTCTCGCATCTGAGCTTCAGTCTTTGTTGGGCGGGTGGGGCGGGGGAGAACACGGAAGCGATGGGAAACCAAGCGTGTTCCAGGCATCTATTAATGAGCTCACATCGGTTTCTGAGCCTCATTGCCTTGTTGCCAGACACAATACCCTCTGATCTGTCTCCCTTTCTCTCTCACTGTGTGTGTGACACATTTATTTGGGAGAGGTCAGATATGAGTTTCAATTTATGGGCATTATAAAATACAAATTGTGTTAGGAGGGCACCTGGGTCAGACAGCTAAAGAAGATGGTCCATAAGTGTTTTTAGAGTTTCCAGTAATGATCCTGCCTGCAAAAAACCCTGATGGTATTACTGTGCCTAATATAGCAAGGGCCTTCTGGCCTCCCCCCCCCCCACCCCCTTTAAAAAAAACAAACCTTTATATGATGGAGATGTGTAGCGTTACTAAAAAGGGTAAAGAATTTGAAGGAACCCGATTGGAACTGTAGGGCTCCTTTATTGACAAGGATGTTCTGCTGTCATGGGGGTTTCTAAGATGCTGGCATTTTTTTTTTAATTTTTTTTTTTTTTTGGTAGCAAAGCATGTCCTGAAAACAGCCTAACCAGCCCGACCAGGCTGAGTCAGTGGACATGAGTAAGGGATGTCCCTAACACTTGCCTGGCACAGGGTAGGTGCTCACTAAATGGTTGCGTTGAGAGCCATGAGTAGGATAATAGGACTTAGAGTAAATAGATAAGAAAAGAAGCTTTGTAAAGCTAACAGCATTCTGCATGAGCATTTCTTAAGGACGGAGGTTGTAAATATTCTCTCAAGACTCCATTTCCTTCGAAATTAAAAGAAGGTAATTAGAAGTCTTCGTTCCAATAAGACTTTTCACCTGGGAGTAATTTTGCCTCTCAGGGGGGCATATGACAGTATATGGAGACATCTTGGCTGTCATAACTATCCGGGGGTGCTATTGGCATCTAGTGGGTAGAGGGCAGGGATGCTGCTACACATTCAACAATGTACAGGACACCATCCTCCTCCCCCCCCAAAAGAATTTTCCAGCCCAAATTGTCAGCAGTTTCCAGATTGAACAACTATTGTTCTCAATGACGGTGATGATGGTAACTCTTACGTGCATTCATTCAGTGAAGAGGACATTTAAAACTCATCAGTTGCCCTTTTCTGCCTCATATGTAACACATATGCACGAGTTTTTTCTCCCTTTCCCTCTCTCTTTGGTCAGTAATGTGCAATAGCGCAGCATGTAAGCGAAGACATTGTGACAGCGTACCTGTGCGAGCTGAGTTAGACCATCTCTGAACTTTACTCCCTGGCTGCGAATGCTTTTTGGACCAGAATGGCAATAGCCCAGATAGGGGAGAGCAGTGATAATGGTTTGTTTTGGTTTTCTAGCCCCATTTGAATTTTGAAATTTCCTAAACATTTACTAAAGACCTCCTCTCTTTCTTATTTAAAAAATTTAATAATTCAAAAGTGCTAGTATACAGTAAATGTAACTCTGAGGTCATATATCGGAATTTATATTTGTAATAAGTTTTTGGAACTTGGATCTTTTCCTGAAATTGGTTTTAAAGGACTTCCAGGCAGTGCATATAAATTTAAAATACTCCTTGCTTAGCTGTCAGATACTGAGTTTTGTGTATTCTGTGCTACCCAATTATATTTATGCTAGAAGGCTGGTGCACGAAATTCCTGCATGGGTGGGTCCCTAGGCCTGGCTGGTGATCAGGGCCAATCTGAGGAGTGACTGGTGGGGCGATTGGGGGGTCCTCGCTGGAAGCTGCCTTGGGGAGCCTGGCACTGTCTGCTTGCCGGCCCCATCCCCCGTTGCTGCCGCCAGTCACCTCCCTCTACAGGGAAACTGGCCAGGCAATTGGGGGGCTCCTGCTGGCACCTGCCTTGGCTGGCCTGGGGTCTGTGGGCTGGGGGCAGCTCCTGCTTTGAGCCTCTGCCCCCTGATGGTCAGTGCACATCATAGCGACTATTCCTGCCTTTTGGTCGGGTTGCATATTAGGCTTTTATTATATAGGATATCTGTCTGCTTCAAAAACCAATATGGTTGCAGAGCATTCCCTATTGATAAACCCAAACACTTAAAATAGCTTTGCTCCTTTGCAGCTCTAGAGAGTGACCTAGCCACCTCCATGTTTCCCAGGCCTGGGTTCCCCATTAAACTCTAGAAGAAATCTGTTCTCTGTCATTTCTGGTTGTGCCCTGGCTGCAGGCACCTGGCTTCTGCCCCTTCTTAAGGGCCTGCACCTACCCATACACGGAAGTCGCCCAGGTCATTTGAATGAAGGCCCCACGCCTGTCAGATTTTTCTGTATGTTTTAGGCAAGAGTTGTTTTTCTTTTTAATGCCCTAGTTATCCATAATTCCTCTTGGCCTTCATAGTTTGAATTATAATACACTTGAGACCACACTAGCATAACACAATTTTGAAAGGTTAGTTGTTGTTTTTTTTTCTGTTATAAAAATATGAATGTGAATTATCATAGGGAGATTTAGAGAGTCACTAAGAACAATATAAACACCTCCCATATCCCCACTGTTCACGTTTGGTGTATATTTTTCTGGTTTTATAAATGCATGTGCGTGTGTATACATATTCAGATCACACACACACACGCACACATGTAACCTTTTTAACTGCAGTCACAGTATGCTTTCTGTTTTGTAACTCATTTTCACTTTATGTATCATGCAGCACTTTAATAACTGGTATGAAGGCCAAAGTGACCACACACAGAGCTTGTATTGATTGATCTAGTAAATGTGTTGATTCAACAGTAGGTTGACATAATTTTGACGTGGACTTGTCCAGTGTTTTTGTCTTTGTGGCTCCGAGTAATGTTCAAAGAATACTGTCCTCTTGAAAAAGACTGAATTCATACGTGGTATGAAATTTGGGATTTTGCTGAGCTTCTCTATGATTTAAGAATGAGTCATGATTTGCAGGAGAATATCAAGATGTAGTAACAGGAAGTCCAGGACACTACACATCAAAATAGAATGTTCAGTGATGAAAAAAAGAAACTAGGTTAAACCAAAAATACACCTTGAATTTACCTAACTATAGGAGGGGAGGAGATGCCTCTTGTACACGTTGACAACTCTTTATTTAGCACTGCTTCATTTGATTATCAGTAGAGACTTCAAACTTTGAAGTTGGTGTTTTAAGTGGGTTTTCGGCTCATGGCCAGTTTGAATTGTGATCATCCAGCTTTTGGGTTGAAACCACGGCAGGGAGACCATGTAAAGGCTGGTTTTGCCACATTGCACGCAGCCCTAGTAAATTGAGTTGTCAGCCTGTGTGTGGGTAACCTTCTGTTAACAAACCCTAAAGGCCTTCAAAAATGGTAGGTTATTTTGTCTTTTAAGTAACGATTCCATGCAGATATTTGACTCCACATAAGTCCTATCTGCACCAAAATAAAAATGGCCTTTCCTCCATTACTGGAAACTTATATACATGTCAGCAGTTTAAAAATAAACTTTGAATTGGTCATTTCGATAAATTGGAATTGGGTCTGAACTGCCAGGAGAGGTAAGCTCACTGACTATGTCTTTTTACTTCCATTTTCTGGAAAGTAATTACTGAATTATTGTAAGAACTGAATGGGATTATTTTTAATGTGGCAGCGAGATTTATTTGCATATTTTTAATGAAATTAAGGTTTTGGTTATGCTAATGTATTCTAATTTGAATTGGACAAAATGAATTTTATTTATTACACGCATGCTCTAAAAAGTTCTAACACACACATTATCTTAAGTATTTTTAAAGCTACTATATCTAATAGAACCTAATTTTCCATGCACAAATATGGGAGTGATGGGGTATAATGCACTCTTAGCTGGTGCTTTCTCTTAGACCTCTAGAGAAAGTATCCGATGAGTATGCATTAGACCTACCCCATCACTAGTGTTAGGGATCTTCTATTGCAAGCAATAGAATAAGGAATCTGAGACCCTTGATGCCCTTTTTAAAAAAAAGTTGAGGTAAATAAAAAAATGTGAGGTAAATTTGCACACGTGAAAACACCGATTTTAAATGTTAATGTATACACTTGTGTAATCCCTACCCCCTCCCTCCAAAGAGAGAATATTTCCATTACTCCAAAACATTACTGGCTGGGTTTTTTCTTTTTAATTATATTATGGCTATTTCATGATTCTACCATGTAGGTTATTAAACCCCAGAACATGTTGATAAAACGATGCAGTATTTTTATTTCATCTGTATGGTTAAAAATAAATCATGAGACGATGTGAATTTCCTTATTATATGATAAGAGGAAGTGTCTCTTGTACATTTTTTAATATCACCTAAGCTAGCCAAAAGTAATACAGGATGTCCTAAAAAAATGCACACATACTTTTAGCCCATTATTAACTCCAAAGGGTTAAATCTGAAAAGAAAGGAGCATCAATTGAGCTATCAGCTGTTAACGTGTGTATACATTTTTGGGGGACACCCTGTATACATGCTGCAGGGAAAAGTAGATTGCCGTCAAACCAATGGGGTTGAGAGGATACCACTTCATCTTCCTTGACCTCAGTTTCCCTGGATCGGGGGCGGGGGGGCGGGGGTGAAGTGAGTCAGAGAGGCTTT
The DNA here is from genome assembly GCA_004026665.1 of Murina feae. Lineage (NCBI taxonomy): Eukaryota > Metazoa > Chordata > Mammalia > Chiroptera > Vespertilionidae > Murina > Murina feae. Next base: position 22,038 of record PVJC01014067.1, on the reverse strand, counting down.
CAAGGCAAAGTCCGATTGTACTACCCTTTTGGAGTAAAGAACTTGAATTCTTCTGAGTGTTGTGAAAGTGGAATGTGAATTTTGCTATCATCCCCAAGCAGCTGACTTTTAGACATACACAGCAATTTAAACTGCTGTTTTGGGGTGGGAGAAGGGGTTCCCCCAAAACATTCCCCTTCAATCCCATTTTGGCCCCTTATTAAATAGGGATCACGTGTGTGAGGGTTGTGACAAGCACCACAATTGCCTAATTCTGGGGGAACACCATTTACTGACTCCGAGTTGGGTGCTGAGCAGGCCCAGGGAAGGTTTTCATCATCAGGTGAAGTCCCTACTCCTTCCTTCCCAGAGCCTTTGAAAACCATCTCCATCCTGGAGGGCAGTGTCTGGTACCCCCCCCCGCCCCCCCGTTCCTTCTCACCCCCTCCCATTCCCTTCTCTACCCACAGACTAGAGTAGCCCTTTAAACACAGACCTGACCTTGGCACTCCTCCACTTCAAACCTCCCAGTGGCTTCAGCCAGGATGAAGACCCAAATCCTTAGTGTGAGCTCCCAGCTGTGAGTGGGGCCGGCCACACTGGCCTTTCCTCAGTTCCCCCAGTATGTAACATACCCTCTGGCCACTGGGCCTTTTCCAGTGCTGTTCTCTGTCCTAGGAATTCCCTTCCGTGCTCCGCCCCTCCCATCAGTTTTTCTCACTTTGCTTTGCCCAGCCAATTTGTAGTCATCAGCTCACCCGTCTCTTCCTGGAGGAAGCCTTTGCTGGTCCCCCAGACTAGATCTCCCCTGGTAATCTGTCCCTGGTCTTCCAAGCCCTTACCACAGCTCTATTTGTACATGTTGACATGACCCGAATTCTCTCTCTCCAAATTCTTACTCTCCAAACACAGGTACTGAACAGTTTCAGATAGGGATTCTGGAAGTAGGGCTGGTGTCCCTCATTATTCATGAATGCTCCTTATCCCCAACTCAAGTACCATATCCCTCATTACCCAAAGTCACTGTCCAAACTCTCGAATCCATTCAATTCGGACAGGGAGGGGTACCTGTACACGTAGGTGTCATGATGCGTTTTGTATCTGTCACGCACATCGGGTCTGTAAGCTCCCTCTGGGCCTGCATCTGTTTTTCTCATTCGTATATTTATCCCAGCACTTTGTCCAAAACCTGGCACTCATTGAATTAAAAACAATGTGAAGGGGAAAAAACTTGCCAGAACAGCCCATTCCTCCCCCTCTCCGCACTCCTGCCCCCACTTGGCCGTTGAACTTGACAAAGCACTTTGTCGACATGCTTAAATCCAGCTCTTTCCTAGACAGTAAATTAGTTGGATTAATAACAGGCGTATCTTTTGGTTAACCCATAATGACAACCAAGAAGATCCTCTAGAGAGAATATCCCGTTTTCTAGAGGTTTTGTCCAGACTTTCAAGAAGAGTAGATGGACAGGAGTCAGGTTAGTTTGTTAGATATCGGAGAGGACAACCTTAGCCGTGTTGTTGATATCAACGTTCCACAAAGAATGGTTGGTTCACAGTGAAATGATCCATCGAAGAGTGCAGCGTGAAAGAAGTTCTTTCCATAGTAAAATGAATCATTCTGTAGCAACCATCATTAAACCTTTATCAAGACTTTAATTGATTAAGTCCTCATAGTTCCCTTGGGCTGAATTCCATAATACAGGGTGGGGTAAAAGCAGGTTGACAGTTGTTTGCATGGGAAATAATACAGTAATTCGTAGATAAATAACGCAAGGGTAAAGTGTGTCTTGACCACTCACAACTGTAAACGTAACTTTTGCCCCACCCAGTGTCCACCGCTGTAAGTTCTTCTTTGTTTATATTAACACCTGTGTGGGTAGCTTTTGTCTTTCTGTCTGTAACTTTTTGTAACTTATGAATGATATTTCTGATTGAGTTTTAAAATGAAAAAAAGACTCTGTCTGGGAGATGATGAAAAGATGAATGACGACCTACATTGTTTTTGGGGGAAGGGGGGCAGGATCTGTTCATTTCAGCTGGGTTTTGCCAAGGAGCGGTTGATTGATCATCAAAGCTTCGTTTACCAGAATGTGTGACTAAGGAGAGTTTTCTCTCTGCACTTAATTGTCAACAGAGAGAGATTAAAACAACAACAACAACAAGCCCTGGACTTGATCCCGGGATGTGCTCCCGGGTAACTGCAGGGCTTCCCTCAGGGCTTCCCTCACACTGTCTGTACCTGTACGTTCTCACTATCCTCAGAATCATGTCCAGGCCCAGAAGGGATCGCATGCTCTTTAGGCAAGAGAAGGGCTGTAGATATTAGAACAATTTCTCAGCACGGATAGTTAAGAAGACCCCTTCTCTGGTGAATACTCAGTGAATTGGAAATCTAACTTCTCCAGCATTTCCTTATTGGAGTTTGGAAGGTTTGCCCTTAGAGCCTAATATACAAGCCCTCATTTTTGTTGTTCATTTGAAAATGAAAGAAGCAATGGCAGAAAGGGAGAAGGAGAGGGAGAGGGAAGGATTGAGGGAGAGAGGGAGAGGGAGAGAGAGAGGGAAAGAGAGGCGTAAGAGTGGGACAGAGTGATCTCGGTTGTTACTCCTCTAGCAGAGCCCCTCTTGTAGGGTTTGAGCCCTAGCTCTGTGCAGACGATCGGAGCATAAAGGAATGTTTGTTAAAAATTACCCCAATGAATCATTGCTTCACTGTAAGAACTCAGGAGAGAACTTGGGTGTGTTTCCATAATTTTCAGGAGAAGAGAAAGCTGGGATTCCTGACCATTTCAGCAAGGCCTGTTAAGACCTTAGAAGAAGGGTCAGGCACCCTGCAGTGTTACTTGGAAGACCACCCGGAGAGGCGGCCCTTCCATCTATGGCCTTGCAATGGGAAATCTCTGGAATCTAGAGTTCCTAAGTGTTGGTAGAGAAGGGATGTCTGCTAAGGTCCTCACCTGTTTTCCAAGGGCCAGATAGTGAGCATTTCAACCAGAGGCTGTTAGATGGTAGAGCATTGCTTTTGTTTGTTTGTTTGTTTGTTTTCTTTTTGATTTGAGAGAGAAGAGGAAGTGGGAGAGAGAGGAAGTGAGAGAGAAGGAGAGAAACATTGATCAGTTGCCTCCCATAGGCATCCTGACCTGCAGCCTATGTATGTGACCTGGCCGGGAATTGAACCCGGAACCTGTTGGTATACAGGACGATGCTCCAACCAGCTGAGCCACCTCGCCAGGGCTCTGCTTTTTTTTCCTTTTTCTTTCCTTAAAGCCTTTTCAAACAAATTCTCCAAGTACCATTCTGGGTCAGGATTGGAACTGATTAAACGACAGGCAGAGCTATGTCATCAGCGTCAGTGCTGAGAGTGTAGCGGAGGGCAGCGGTGCCTGTCATGGGCTGTCTTCATCTTTGATAGGAGACAAAAAACGGAAGCAGTGCTCAGCCAGCCACTCAGAGTCCTTTGGGCCTAATTCACTTGCGTAGACGTTTTAGCCCTATTCTCTGTTCTGCATGTACAACACGTGGATAAGTTGAGTAATTTTGAAGAGTATTAATTCCTGAAAGGGAATCACTTCCATTACAAAAGTGGATGCTATTAGAAGATGCCTCGAGTCACACAAAATGACCCACGTGGACTGGGCCCCTCGAAAGCTCCGAGCTGCTGCGCTCAGATGTGAGGATGGCCCCGTTTTGATTCCAATCAGAGCTGAACCACAAGAACGCACCCTCCTCCAGGCTTCGCCACATCCTTTGCTTTTTTTTTTTTAAACCTAAATATTAAGAACTACTAATTGGTTTGTAGGAAAGTAGAAACGTGAAGACCTTGAAGTAGAAGATCATCCATGGACCATGCATCTGATTAAAATATAGGAAGGAAAGTTTTTCTTTTGAAAGGGGAACAGACCATTTATAGCAGGAGCTGGCTGTTGCCCTGTCCCACTACTACAGTTAACGTTGTACAGTTACTGGAAGAGTAGGTAGGGGGACAAGTTGTACGTGACGTTTCTAAAAGGACCAGGCCAGGTGAGTGGGTGGCAGGCTCCTGCCTGGGAATCCAGGGCCAGGAGCACACTCTGGGCTATGGATCTGATGTTCGATGTGAATGCCACTAGCGGCCATGCTCTGTGTGACACGAATGGACCGACCATCGGTCTCCCACTCGATGACAGTTTTGTTATTTTCGTCATTTATTCAGTGCAGTTTGGGGGTCAGTTTTTTAAAATTGGGTTTTAAGGATAAGGCATTGGGAGAAGGTCATTTCATTTCGAAATCACGCACTGTCTCTCTTTGCCACCGTTTTCTTAGGAGTAACTGAACTCAACAGGGCCATCAGGATATTTTTTCCTGTGTTCCAGTGGGTGAAGTTTGCTTGTATGTCAGGCTTGATGTTAAGGAGACATGCAGTTAAAAAGTGAGATGGCTTTTTGGCATTTCCCCTTAGTGCCCTTATATTTTTGTGTCCTGTGAAAGAGGTCTTTATTAGAAGTTGTTTTAATTTAGAAGAAACTCTGCATTTGGCATTGTCCTATGCATCTAGACTTGATATCCGTGTGCAGAGATGTAAGAGACATAGATGCATATGGAGAGAGTAAAAGCCAGCGGTTCTCAACCTGTGGGTCGGGACCCCTTTGGCGGTCGAACGACCCTTTCACAGGGGTCGCCTAAGACCATCCTGCATACCAGATATTTACATTACGATTCCTAGCAGTAGCAACATTACAGATACAAAGTAGCAATGAAAATAATTTTATGGTTGGGTCACAGCATGGGGAACTGTATTTAAAGGACCAGAAGGTTGAGAACCGCTGGAAAAGCAATAGGAGGGGTAGTTCCTCCCTTCAGGGCTCTCGATGCCGCTGAAACGCCCACAGATGCCCACCACATGAGCAGGTGATGATGTTTTGAAGACTGCAGAGTCACTGTCTTTTTCTAGATCCTTCAAAAGTGCATATATTATCATGCCAGATTTATGTATACATGTTTGTGCCCAGAGTTTCCACATCCTAAACTATACAAGAGTTTTGCTGAGAAGAACACCCAAGAAAAGCAGGGAGGCTACTGTGATCGTGGAATCTAGAAACCTGCAAGTGTCCAGGTCTTGCTTAGGAGACTACACCTGGGGCAGCTCTTTGTGCTTCTGTAAAATCTCTGAAGGGGATGTCACAAACCAGAAACCCGTAACCGCTTTTGCCAGGGTAGTGTATAGAGTAGGGCCCGAAGATTAGCTGATGTCAGTGTTATCTAGCTAAGTCTTGACATGGCCCCAAACCAGCACATTATGGCACGTGTTAAATTTCAGAAAAAGAGGGGGCGGGGGGGGGGGGAGAAGGTTTAAATACTATTAGTCATGTGTAAATTATGCTATATTGTAAAATTTTTAAACCATCATATATGTCTACACAATGTCAAGATCAGCTCTCTGGTATATACTATTTTAAAAAGACATCTAAATCCAGCCAGTGTGGCTCAGTGGTTGAGAGTTAGCCCATGAACCAAGAGGTCACCAGTTCGATTCCTGGCCAGGGCACATGTCTGGGTTGCTGACTCAGTGCCCAGTAGGGGGCATACAGGAGGCAAACACTCTATGTTTCTCTCTCCTTGATGCTTCTATCCTCCATCCCTCTCCCTTCCTTTCTCTCTCCCAAATCAATAATAATAATTTTAAAAAACCATAAAAATACATCTAAAATGGTTTCAGTGGATTTACTCCAGGGAAGAGGGTAAGAGAACTTACCCAGGAAAGCTGATGTTGGGGACAGTTTTCTTTCATGACTTAACCATCCAGAAATGATGGAAGGAATGGTACGTTATCATGTTAAGTTCAGTAGAGAAGACCAGAGAGTTCACAGTGTCTCTGGGAAGACCATGGCTCCTCGCCCTCTGCTGGCGCCCGCCAGGCCTTTGTGGCGGGGAGAGGGTCAGGGGTTCCTGCTTAGTAGCTTGGTGTGCCAGGCATGCCTGAGAAGCTGGCGCTGGGGATGAGACATGATCTGATGGCAGTAAATGAAGAAGAGAACAACTGCATGGACTGCTGGGGGCGCTGTGGGGCCTCGATGGCTTTGGCAGGACTGGGGAGCAGAAACAGGGCTCACCCTGGAGGGAGTTTGGGGCAGGGGATTGGAGATATGGGCCATGAGGGGAGGAAGGTGCTGATGGTGGTGGTGGGCCAGGCCAGGTGCAGCTGGGGGAAAGGGGAGGGTGCACAGATGGCACCTTTCTGTCCGGAAATGCTTGGCGCTGCAGCAGGAGGGGGATGCAAGCTCAGCGCTGCACATGTCCCAACCCCCAGGGTCCCTTGGGGATCCTGATGAGAGGAAGGAATGGTGTCCAGCCCACACCAGACCTACCCGGGAGTTATTCCTGCCCGACCCTGGTGTCAGTCAGCCCAGTGTATGCGCGCGTCCGTGTGAGAGTGGTGGCTGAGGTCTGTGCGGGTGGTGAGGAAGGAATGGCCCGAGAGAGGAGAGTGCCCTTGTGAAGCAGACAGGTTGCGGGTTGCTGTTGATGGACAAAGAGCAGTGTCCAGATGTTTAATGAGATGAGGTAGGACCTGGATTTTCTTTTCTTCTCTCAAACGTGTTTTATCTGGCCCTTTCTTTTCTTTTCTTTTTTTTTCTTCTTCTAATGTTTCCACTGGGTGGTGCTGCAGGAATTCCTACCTTTTGCCTTGGATCTCCCCTTCCCAGAAAGACGCTGTAAAGCATAATGGGAGGAAGTCCTGATTTAGAACGATTTTACAGTTCCAGCACAATAGGGGAGTCTGGAGGATGCTCTGGCAGGAAACGGCTCCATTCCTGGATGTGGAAAAACCACCATCACTTCGTATCATGCGAAAGCGTTCTTGCCGCACGGGCCATACCCGTCTGCTCTCACCAGCTTGTTTTCCAGCACAGAACGGCTTTCACGTTCATCGCTAGAGGTGACTATTTCGTTCTAGTGGAAGTGGCAGGGCAGATTTCCTCCTTGTTCAATTTTCGTAGAGTTATCCTCCCAAAGTCCCTAAGCAAATAAACATTTCCTGATGTGACGACAAATCAGATTTTAAACATGTATCTGTTAAGGCGTCATTGAAGTCGGAGGCATTTCCCCCTTCGTGTTTTAGAGATCATTTGCACCAGATACTGGTCAGAAGGTAACTTGGATTTTTACTTTCAAAATACTTTCATTCATACAAAGTCTTCTAGTTTGACAAGACTGAGGTATGGAGGGGGAGGGTTGGCCATCTCCCTGTTTTACAAGAAAGAAGTGGAGGCGGAGAGGAACTAGCGTCCCTGCCCGAGATTGAGATCGCCTAACTCCTGTAAAGCTGAGGACAAGATGAGCATGTCTGTGTTCTGACTATCTTCTCTAGGGCACAGGACCAAATTTTACTAATATGAATAGTAAAAAAAAAAAAAAGTAGGTAAAAGATTTTCCATGGCCTATGAAATACAAGGATCAAGAGGAGTAGGGCTAGGGGAATGCCCACTGGAAATCAGGGAGCAGCTCGTATGGAGCTCAGATTTCAGGACAGTTAGCAAGGTTTTAAGTGCATTTTACTGAATGCGAAATGGTGTGTTTGTGTCTAGGTCTCTGTGTCAAGATCCTCCATGAAATCCCAGGTATTTCTTTCTTAGAACCTGAAACAGGGCTTCCCCAGAGGTATTTGTTTGTTTGTTTATTTATTTATTTATTTATTTATTTATTTATTTATTTATTTTTGTTCATTCTCACCCGAGGATATTTTTCCATTGACTTTTAGAGAGAGTGGAAGGGAGGTGGAGAGGGGGAGAGAGGGGAGGAGGGAGGGAGGGAGGGAGGAAGGGAGGGAGGGAGGGAGGGAGGAAGAGACTTTGATGTGAGACACCTTGATTGGTTGCCTTCCACAGTCATCCTAACCAGGGCCAGGGATCGAACCTGCAACTCAGGTACGTGCCCTTGACGGGGAATTTTTCAACGCAGTAGAAGGGTCATTGATGACTCTTCTTGAACCTGAGACCCTCTAACTACTTACCCACACCGGCCAGGGCCAAAGGTGTTTGCTTTTAAAGGGACACTCAGAGCCTGCTGGGTGCTAGGTGCCACACTGGGAACTGAGGGGTAGTGTCAGTGCGGTCCCCAGCCTGTACCTGTCCCATGGGAAGTCTTTCTCATAATTCCTGTCTTCATCCTGTGAAATGGGATCAGGTGCTGGGCCCCTCCCTGGGGCCAGGCTAGGTCACTTCTGGCTTGCATTATCTTGTTTCTCTGTCCTGTGTACACACATGGTGTTGGGGGTTGCAAGTGGGGGGGCAGTGGGGGAGGCAGGAGGGGGAGGAAAGGGGAGGGTATGTCCTTTCTCCCAAGGAGGAGTTAAGTCACAGAACGAACAGCTTCTTACATCCCCATCTTCGGAATCAAGAGCTCGCTTTCATTCTTTAGTGTTGGATGTACCTGGAGCATAGCGAAACCCATATACAAATCTTTTTTTTTTTTTAATTTTTATATGTATTTCTAAACATGTTTTTATTGATTTCAGAGAGGAAGGGAGAGGGAGAGAGAAACATCAGTGATGAGAGAATCATTGATCGGCTGCCTCCTGCATGCCCTCTACTGGGGATTGAGCCCGCCACCCTAGGCATGTGCCCTGAGCGGAATTGACCTCCTGATTTATAGGTTGTGATGCTCAACCACTGAGCTACACCAGCCGGGCTACAAACGTTTCTAAAAGAAAAATTGGTTTAAAAACAAAACGATGGGATGGGTTCAAAGTCTGTTTCTTAAAACATCCAATTGGGACCAATTGGAGTCACCCATGAGGCAAAGCCAGAAATAAACGAGCAAATTCCGTCACTTGAGTGGGAATGTGATAGTGCCCCCTAGGTTAAAATGAGACTCTTCTCTCAGCAGCAGTGAGGTGTGCACATGACAATGAGGCCTCTGCTGGAGGGAATGCGTGTGGTGGTGAAGAATCTGGACTCCGGAGCCTGGATGGGAGAGAGGAGGCTCTGCCCGTTTACTCCTGTGGCCAGGAGCCTCGTTTCACCTTCGGCCACAGCTTCCTCATGGAGTATTCATTTAGATGGCGTATCGAAGGCACTCCGCACAATGCCTGGTGCATAGTGAATGTTCGCTAAACGGTAGCATTTAAAAAGAAAAGCTGTTGAAAGAATTTCATTTTTTAAAATGTTTTGGTGTGAGCCTGAATGTTGAGAAGTCCGTGGAATCTCAGAATTGCTGGGGAAAAAAATGTAGCTAGCCTCTCCCTTGGTGCAGGGCTCTTTATTTGAAATTTATACATTACTTGGAGGGTTTTATAAACCTTATTGAAATCATGTATATTTTGTATGAATGTGTCTTTATTTTTTCCCCCCTAGAGAATTTCAGATTCTCATAAAGGTCCATCAATGGCCCACGCACAGGAAGAAGATACTGCCCTAAGGGGTGTGATTGCGTGTGTGTCTACATGTGTATATGTATCTTCTTGATTGGGCTTACATGCTTTAGGTTGCCTATGTAAAACAACAATTTCACATTGTTCAGCCTAATGTGACACAGTGTGATGATGAGAGAGACTGTGATGAGTTGTGGCTCTACCTCAAATTCATGTGTTATGTGTCAAAGTCTCCCAAGTTAGAAGTCACCAGGTAGCCCTGTACCAGTAGTCATCATATTTACCCGAAATAACCTGCTGTGTACAATACTATGAAAGTCATGAGTCTTCACTGGGGACCTACTGGTAGCTTTATCCCATCGAGTGAGTCATTTTTCTAGTTCCGTATTCTTTTGATCCAAGTGACTACTGTTAGGAGCATTTGCTTAGTATTTATTTATTTATTTATTTTTAGAATAAAAATACTTAGAATTAAAAAAACACTTAGACTTTGCTCAGTATGTTTTTCCCCCCGTAGAAATCAATAGGGCTAACCATTCTGGGGAGGAAACCCGCCTCGGGGAGATTTCTTGGGCAGTGCGTGGTCTTCTTTCAGGGAGCAGGGTCTGGCCGTCGCGTTGAGGGTTAAAGCAGAGGTGACACACAGGCAAAATGAAACCAGAGCTGCAATTACAAAGTGGGGCAGATGTAGGAGGCCAGGTTTCCTGTGGCCCATTTTCCAGTTTCCTGCCTGCAACCTGCAGAACAGGAAGCCGGGTGTTACCGACTATGAGAACTGCAGGAGGACGTGCTCCAGGCCAGAACGGAGACACACGCAAACAGCACGGACAACAAAGACACTTGCAAAGAAAGTGAACGTTTGGGTCTTAGTCCAGAAATGTCTGGGAAGGAGCAACCCATCTGTTAAAAGGAAATACATTGTCAATAGTGTGGTGAAGGCCTGGGGTGGGGCAGGGGCGGCGTGGAGAGGGACAAAGGTGGGGAGCAGGGGGGACATCCGTAATGCTGTCAACAATGAATAAAAGAAAACGCACAACTAAAAATGAGAGTATTGTCAGCAGAGCCTGCATGTCCACAGGAGACTCTGGAGGCGCCTGGGGGCTGGCTGTCCCAGATTGTAGGAATCTCTGATTTTTACAGCCCTACTCATCTCTCAAGACACAATCTGCTTTTTAATCCAGTGAGTTACCTGGAAAGATCTTCCCTGCAATGGCCAGGGCTGCTAACTCCGTTTCCTGGCCATGTTGATATACGAGGGAGGTGGATGTGGTTAACCGACAGGCTGTAATGAACTACAGCCTCCCCTTTGGGAAGGCTGGGTGACCAGTTGGCTGCTTTGATCTAGCAGGCTTGTGTTCCTTTAACTGCCCAATAAAATCGTGTCTGATGTTTTCAGAGAAGAGATTACATGGTGATGTGTATGTTGAAGACTGTGGGTCGTGCACACTCAATATTTGTGTGTGTGTGTCACTACCTGATGTGAGGAGAGGCAGGGTTCAGGCGGTCAGAAGACACTGGAGAAGTGGACACAACCATCATCCTCCTGAGGGGGGAAAAAAGAAGAGAAAAATAAAATGCTTCGTGTCTAGGCTCCTTGACACATAGAAGAGTCTCCAAAGTCCTACGCTACAATCCCCACTCAATGGTAAAGAAATTAAGATCCAGAGAAGTTTAGATTCACTGCACACCGTTTTCTTGAATGCCTATTGATGCTGATGGAGTGGTGGCCCACAATAAAGAGCTCCCTCCATTTGTGGGTGCCACGGCGAAGGCTTTCTGGAAGGCATAAGAAGACAACACATGAGCCTCATCCAAGGCTTACAATGGCCAGGCCCCAGGGCTGAGCTTGTCCCATACGCCAGCTCATTCCAGTTAACTTGCTTCTTCAAGGTACAGAGAAAGAGGTGTGTGCTTCTGGGACAACCAATTATTTGTTTACCCTGTGGATGGGTCGATCCCCTCTTCATCCTCCAGCCCAGGAAGAACACACATTGTACCAGGAATGCCAGGAAGCTTTGGGACATTGCCGAATTAGGGGTCAAGGAGGTAACCCATCAGAGTCGGCCTAGAATGGGAAGAGGTGCTGCTCTTGCATCTCCATGTGGGATCAGAGGGCTGGTCGGGCAGTGGTGCAGTGGGTGCAGTGGGGTGGGGTGGGAAGTGGCATGAATATACGGATGTGGGAGGAAGTAGAATGGCTCAAACACACTTTCCCAGCCTGAGTTGATGTAGCCATCGCTTTACTTTTCCAAAGGAAGTTCCCACCAAAAAAAGTCACCCACGAACCAGTTGACTTGTTTCTAATGGGCCCAGAGATAACACAGGGTTTCAGAAGGAAAGAGGGGTGGATTCCAAGCACAGTAAACGACTGCGTTGTTGTTACAGTGGCTATCAATGATTTCCCTTGAAAGATCTTTTTCTTTTCTCAGGTGCAAGAGTTATTTGAAAAACATTGCCAATGCTCTAAGCAGGCTGCGCAATGGGGGGTTTCCCTCTCTTTTCCTGAGCATTTTTCTCTCTTTAAAAAAAAGGGCAATCTGTAGGCATTCGCAGAACGAATGAGAATACAAACTTGTTAATAGATAAAAAGCTTCGAGGGCCAGGAACTTGACCTCACAGAGTAGCATTTTTTTTTTTTACATGCAGTAATTGACAGTAGTTAATTAATATATATATTAAAATATATTTTATTGATTTTTTTACAGAGAGGAAGGGAGAGAGGTAGAGAGTTAGAAACATCGATGAGAGAGAAACATTGATCAGCTGCCTCCTGCACACTCCCTACCGGGTATGTGCCGGCAACCAAGGTACATGCCCTTGACTGGAATCGAACCTGGGACCCTTGAGTCCTCAGGCTGACGCTCTATCCACTGGGCCAAACTGGTTAGGGCTAATTAAAGTATTTTTGAAAATACATTTCCATAATCTTAGTTCCACCTACACAAATAAAGATTTCAGGTATGGGCCGTGTAGTTACCAGATAGTATCCTTCCTAACGTAATTCCTTAAAACTAGTCTTTGCTGAGTTCCTGCAGACCTCAGGTAATACATATTGTTGTTTCCCAATTCCTCCATTTTAAGAGCAGGGTTTGTTTTACGTAATGAAATGGTTTCTGCCCTTTCTCTTGGGCACTGATAATGCAGTGGAACAGAAACACTCAGTAGATGCTGCTCTAGACAGAGGACTGGACAGGGCACTTGACTTTAAGATAATTTTTGCTACGAAATGTTCAAATCCATCCTTACTTCTCTAATGTGCAAGTTTTAACAAGCCAACGAGACCGGTACTTACTGGGCGCCTGCTTTATTTATTTCTTACACAGTTCTCCTTCCCTTGGCCTCTCTCATTTCTGACTTACGTTTTTTAAGTCTGCTAATTTCTTTAGTTCCTACCAATGCATAAGCCGTAGAAAATGAAAGATAATAATTCTACTTCCTCAACTCACACCTCAGTGTAACTTTAAAAACGAACTCAGGACCATGCAAAGAGAGGTGTTAGGTTGCCATCAATAGAAAGAAGAACAAATTAGTGGGTATTTGACTTCTAAGAATGGAAGCAAAAAAAAAAACAAAACCTCATGCTTTGCATAAAGATCCCGGGCAGCCCCATGTCACATTAAGACGTCTGGCGCCATCTTGTGGCAGATCGAAAGAATGCCTGCTTCCAAAAAAAACGGGAAAACAGCATCAAGGAGGGAGAGTGAGAGGGAGGGAGGCAGGAGCCAGCCTGAGAAGGGGCAGGTCCAGGTGTTGTGGGCTTGACGCTGAAAACAATTTGGGGGAACCCTCTTTGTGCAAAGAAAGCCTCCTGGAGTTGGAAATGTAAAATCACTGGGGCCCTTAGACTTGTGCAAAGTGGTGGTCCCTGAATCAGCTACGGGGTGCAGGCTCAGGGGACAGGGCAATGCTGGTGGTCCTGGGGTAGAGCTCCCTCTCCCGCCAGCCCCCGCCCCCCCCCAGCGGGAACACGGTCACCCTGCTGCTGAGGTACTTCAGTTCTTCAGGCTCCAGGGGGAGGCTGTGGGCTGCGGTGGCTTCGTTGGCATTTGTCACTGCTGTTCCCACCCCTGCCTTGTTATAATCTCTGCCTGGTTCCCTCCTTGATTAATGGGTAAAATTAAATCTTTAACCTGTCTTAATTTTTATGTCTGTCAGAGAGCCAGAATGTTCCCTAGTGTGGAAATTATTATTCTTTGTTTATGGACTTCCGAGAGAGGACGGGAGAGGGAAGAAAGATAGAACCATCAGCGATGAGAGAGAATCATTGACTGGCTGCCTCCTGCATGCCCCCTACTTGGGATTGAGCCCACAACCTGGGCATGTGCCTCTGACTGGAAATGGAACCGTGACCTCCCGGTCGATGATCAACCACTCAGCCACGCTGGCCTGGCCGGGCTGAACATTATTTTTTTAACAAAGGAATTTCTCAACTCTCAGTTTCTCCAGGAGGCCTCCCAAGACTGCCCGCCCCTCGCAGGCTCCCAGCCCCTTCACCGGCTCTGGCTGCATTTTCCCGTGAAGTCTGTTTCAAGTTCTAAGGGGCTCCTCCTCCCGTCAGAGCCGTGACACCTTAGAGTGGACTGATCTGCGTAGACGTAGAAGCGCAGAGTCTGGTTTTGCAGGTGCACCGCCCTGTCGATTCCCTGCACTCAGAATGACCTGCTGCGTCATTTAGGAGTCACGTTGGCTGTGGAGGGCCTGTCTTCTCCCCCTGAAGGCACGCTCCATGAGGACAGTGATCTTGGTCATTTTCGTTCACTGATAGGTCCCAAATACCCGGTGTCTGCACATAAAATGGACACTCAAAAAAAAAAAAAAAAAAAAAGAGAGAGAGAGAGAAGTGGGAGAATTGGGTTTTGGAGAGCAGAGCAGAGGAGACACATTTTACTTACAAGTACCTACGCTGGCTCGGTCCTTGCCATAATCTTTGGGTGCGTGTCGAATGCGTTTCCACAAAGTATCGTCTGTCCTATGTAAAATTAATCGTTAATCTGAGCGGAGGCGGGGGCGGGGGGACGTGTGTTGTGGGTGCATTTCGTTTACTGTTCTATGAGAATTATAAACCTTGAGGAGCCTGTATCGAAGGGAGAATGTAATAAAAATTTTAATGAAAATCATTTGTCAACATGGGGAAACCTGTTAATTTTTTCCCCTGCGCCTTTAAAAGGAGGTACGTGTGTTACTCAAATTGGACAGCCTGTTTTAGACGCCCTAACGCCCTAAGGAGACCCACTGCGGCAAGATCTAGGATGTAGGTGACAAAAGGAGAGCAGTTGGGGCAAATAGCAGGTAGCCTTGTTCTCTGGAGAGGCCTGGAGGCATATCTGCCAGCTGCTGTGACTGTCCTGTTTGGTTAGCTCGGAAAGGACCGAGGTGAAGTTACTGTCAAGTGCTAAGGGGCCCCTCTTCCTGTCGGAGCAGTGACGCCTCAGTGGACTGATCCTCTCAGATATCTAAGCACAGAGGTTGGCTTTGAGTGGCATTACAATACCTGATAGAATCTCATACGTTTAAAATAAGGTCTGGACGGGGGGAGGCGGGGGAGGGGAAGGAGAAGCATTTTCTAACGAGCAGAAATTTGTCTTGGAGGAATGTTTTTAAAGCATTTGTATAGCATTCCGTTCACGTGTTTGATGTATTTTCACTTATTTTTTTCTTTTAAGAAATTTTTTTATTAGTTTTGAGAGAGCGAGGAAGGGAGAGGGAGAGTGAAACATTGATGACCCAGGCTGCCTCCTGCACACCCCCTACTGGGGACAGAGCCCACAGCCTGGGCATGTGCCCTAACAGAAATTTAACCGGCAACTTTTTGGTATTTGGGATGATGCCCAACTAACTGAGCCACACCGGCCAGGGCTCATGTGTTCTATGTATGTTCAGTGGAGAGTTTTCTAAATCAGCTAAATGAGGCAAGGCCGATGAAACATTTTAACTTCAAGCTGGCCTCTGTTTGCATAATAATACACAGCCTACATCTCAAGTATCAACACTTTTTCCAACTTTTTATTTAATAGGAGCCAGAGTTACTCATATTCCTCATAATGGAGCCAGATACACTAGATTTCATTACACCTGCGTGTTAAGACACCAGGCTTCATTGAGGAATTAATTTGGGGGAAAAAAAACATTTAGACTTTTTTTTCCCTAATGAGAGAGAGATTCATTTGGATGAGTTTGCTAACATGTTCTGTGTTGGCGGTTGTTGGAAGAGCATACTCCCAGTCACGATGTTCCTTTTACAGGGTCCCAGAGGGAACAAAATTTGTAGCTGGCAGGGGTGTGATAGAGTGTGAAGCGTGATTGTATGTAAAAAACAACTGTGCAAATGATGACACCTAATCAGGATTGAAATGAGTTAAGATTTGAATTAAAATCAAAGAAACACAGCAAGTGCCCTTGCATGGAGAGCACAGAGGTGACGTCAGCTGGTGGCCCCTGCCCTCCTGGCCCCATGCCCCTGCTCCCCCCCCACCCCCACCCCCCACATACACTCATACACTCACACATTTTTAATCCCGCCTAGGGCTCTGGCCAGAGGGTGTGGGAGGGTCCACAGCTGTTTTGGGGGCCCACTCTATCCCAGGATTACTTCTGCCAAGTGTTGAAGGGAGTGACAGATGTTTCTAGATGTGATTATTAGCTCACTGGGAAATATTTCTGAGACTCATCTCTGAGTCATGTGTGACTGGGATTTTCAACAGTAAAGATTTGTGTGCTGTGCAGTCCTCGAAGCTGGTGGACCAAGCAGGGCGGAGGGGTGGCTGGAGAGAGCTGGGGGAGTGGAGAATGAGCCCTCAGCCTTAGGCAGGAATGGCTTGATGCCTTAGTCACTTCCAGTGGAGCTGAGTTACTCACATTTAACTCTTCTGAGTAACCCTCCAGTTCTTAGTGGTGGCCCGGCTGTGACACCTCATTCATCCTGGGAGAATCCAAGGGAAGAAAGGGAACGTCCCACAGCTCGCCCAGCCACCAACCAAGCTATCCTGGTGTCTGAGAGTTTGCGGGCAGCTCTCTGGTTCTTGGTTCACAGCTCCGTGCCTCCCCTCCGCCCAGTTCCTGCATTCTAGAAGTCTGGGGGGCCCCTGACCTGTAGGTCCCCATCTCTACCACTTGCTCCTCTGCTTTTTCCTTTCTACTCTTTTGCCTCTCTGTTTCCTTCCCCCCCCCTCCCCGCCCCCATTTCCTCCTCCTACTTTTGTCTTAGGCCACAGCCGTTGTGCGTGTGGTCATCACCGAGCCCAACAGAGCCCTCTGAGTAAGCCAATCCCTCTGCATCTTGTAGAATATTTTTTGTGAAGTGCTGGTGGTTATAAATGTAGGCATTATAGTGTAAAGACATTGCACCCCGGTAAAGAGAGCATTTTTAAAGCAAAGACACCGGGCATTGTAATAGTCAGCTTTTGCTGCAAAGGTGCCATGTAACAAACTGCCCCTAGACTTGCTGGCTTTCAACAGCATTTCTTTTTCTCCTGGGTTGGCTTCAGGGAAGTTACTTTAGTCTGTGGGACCTGAGACTTGGCTCCAGGCTTTGGGTAGCTCAGGTGGGGCCCATGCGTCACATTTTGGAGCAGCAGCTTCACAGTGGTGACAGGGGCACAGGAGGAAAAGTACAAACCTGGGAAGCCCCTGCAAACTTGGCTCAGAATCATCATGCTGTAGCTTGTCACTATTCCATTGGCCACATCAAAGCACTTGGCCACGCCCAAATTTCGGCGGGATGTGGGGCAAGTACCCCAGCCTTTGTAGGGCACTGTTGCGTGATTATGTGAACAGGGAAAGTAAGGAAGGCGTGAGGGCATTTACCCAGCCTGCTCCGTAGTTCCCATGTACACCACCATGAGAAGGGATTCCAGGAAGCACAAGGAGCTCTGAGGAGGCCTGCACGGGAGGAGCACCAGGTGTAAAATGCACAGAGGCGTTTGCATGGTCCTCCCGTCCCATCTGGAACACAGTGGTTCGTGTCCATTGCAGGTGGGGAAGGGCAGGGGGCTGACCACCTTCCCCTGGTCCCTTGTCGTACCCTAACCTCCAAACCTCTTGGCAGCCTTCTGCCCTTTGGAGCAGGTTCCTCTGAGCATCCCCTTCAAGTTTCAAAGATATTTTAAAAGCGACTTTCTGAAATACTTGGCCAAAAACACACCAAAGAATTTGAGACAACTGCCAGCAATTCTTAGTGCCAACGATGAGAAGAATGTCTGTGGCTCCTCTATGTTATAAAAGGCCGGTGTCTGTAACGCTGTAACTGTCACCAGGAGGTGCATTGATGGGTCCCGCCCGTGCAGCGGGTCTGGGTCTCACGTGATTTCGTGCACTGGGCCTCTAGTCCTCTGATAACTATAGGAGCTGGAGCCTGCGAGCCGCTGCATATCACAGCGGTTGTGCTTACAAGACTTGTGAGAGGCAACGTTTTTTAAAAAAAATATATTTTATTGATTTATTTTTATTTATTTATTTATTTTTTTACAGAGAGGAAGGGAGAGGGATAGAGAGTTAGAAACATCGATGAAAGAGACATTGATCAGCTGCCTCCTGCAGAACCTCTTACTGGGGATGTGCCCGCAACCAAGGTACATGCTCTTGACTGGAGTCGAACCTGGGACCCTTCAGTCCGCAGGCCGACGCTCTATCCACTGAGCCAGACCAGTTAGGGCGGCCACGGGGGTTTCTATCCAACAAGACAATGATTTGCAGTCGCGCAGACGGAGTGGCCATTGTGCGGAGGGTTGATTTCCCCTTTAAAGGGCCGGACATAGAACGCCGTGTGGGTGTTTGAGAACACTCCTCACCTGCTTTCCTTTAACTGAGAAACCCAGGTTGCTTAGGGAAACAATACAATGTGTTCCTTTGGCTAACCATGTGAACGGCAGTGAGGAAATGAATGCTTACTGGATGGCTCGGTGCTTTCTCATCCCTGGCCACGTGGAAGGGGAGAAAAATAAGTTGACAGCCCAAAGGCTGCCCCTTTAAGAGGGTTGCATGAAGAGAGTTGTGGAGATGGCCACAGTACAGGGACAGGTAACTCTCCGAAGCAATGATCCTGGTTCCCAGGCCTCCCAGGGGCGGGAACCTTCCCTGTTCCCGGGGTCCAGTCATGCCTCCTAGGACGTCACTGTCCCCCCATGGCTGTCACAGTTCTTGCTGGCTTTGTCCCCAGCCCTCAGCTCGCCCAGGAAGCCTCTCTTCCTACCCGAAGCTCATGCCCCACCCTCTGCTAGTCCCTGGCCTCCTCGGCCCAGCACCGACTGGCACCTCATCCCACCCACATGGGAGCCCAGTGCATAGCCTGTGTCCAGTCACCACAGCTCATCTGAGGTAAAGCTTTTGAGTGCAGCCCAATCACCTCTTCTTTTCCTATTGGATGAGTGTCAATAGGGGAAAGGGATTATTGTCATGGTTACTGTTGCTATGATTATCGGTTAACTATTGTTGCTATTATTACCAGGTTTGGTATCAGTACCCGTTACCATGAAAGTCCTCAAAAGCCTGAAGTTGGGGAACCACCCAGGGAGTAGGGGGAAATGTCCCCGAGAAGGCCCTATTTGAATGCGGTCGCGGTGAATGCGTAGGAGTTCACCAGCCTCCAAAGCGAGGGAACAGCATTTTAGGCAGAAGGAACAGCACTTACAAAGTCCGCATCCGAGTCAAAGGGAGAAGATAACATTTTATAGGTTTTCCTCTCATGGTGGAGAAAAAATGCCACTTCCGCCTCCGCACTAGTGACAGTGGGGTTTGATCTGCAACCTGATGGATGCCTGGGAAAGTGCGGAAGCCTCTTCCAGTGGCAAACATCTGCCGGTTAGGCGCATGCTGCATCTGGGCACTGCTGGGTTGTCAGAGTGCTGGGAGTACAGACATAAGCCCACGAAGACCCTTCCTTGCGAAGCTCATCCTATAGCCACCCCGACTGATCTCCCCCAACCTCATCATCCCAGGCCGCCACGCGAATGCACGTATCAAGGGGTCCAGCATTCGTAGCAATGAGCGGACTAGAGACCGACCGGCAAAGGAGTTGATAGGATGGGGGGAATCGTTTGAATGGGGTCTAATGCTACAGGTGGGCAGTTCATCCTGTTTCACTTCATTTCTAATGCAGCCCTGTCAGCCGGAGGGGATGTGTGCTGTGAATACGAGGACCATAGGGCTGCCCTGTACTTCAGAATTGTAGCAGTTTCCAAAATGCAGCCTGAGGCGCCTGATTCAGAGTGGCCTGGTGTGATGGGCATGAACGCGAGGGTGTGGGGTTCCCGGGGAGGAGAGAGGGAGCACTGAGGGTTCACCGGCACCCCCTTGCCCCCCCAGTCTTGCCATGTGCACGGCTCTGACCCGCCCCTCCCTCCCCAGGTATGGAGAGTGCAATCACGCTGTGGCAGTTCCTGTTGCAGTTGCTGCTGGACCAGAAACATGAGCATCTGATCTGCTGGACCTCCAACGATGGTGAGTTCAAGCTCCTCAAAGCAGAAGAGGTGGCCAAGCTGTGGGGACTCCGCAAGAACAAGACGAACATGAACTACGACAAGCTGAGCAGAGCCCTGCGCTACTATTACGACAAGGTAAGCCCTTCCCCGGCTGGAGGCTGTGGTGGGGAGCTGGGGGTGGGGTGGGGGGGGCCCTCCATAGTCCATGGTTGAAAGCACGTGGAACCATGTATTGTGAAGCAAGTTAGAAAATCACACAGAGGCGATGTATGCAGTTTAGGTTGTTTCGTGCGTATTTTTTGAGAAAAACGGCTATGGAGTTTCGTTTTTCCCGGAAGCCCCTTGGGTATGAGTGCAGGTCCAATTCTATGCCTTCTGCGTTTTCACCTGTCGTGGCTGCAGGCCTCTGGGAGCAGCAGAAATCAGGTGTGGGTACGTTGTGGGGTTTCCCTCACGGTTGCTGGGGTGACTGGATGAATGTTAAACTCTAGTCCATTGATCTCATCTGGTTTGTAGTTCCCGCACCTGGGCCTTTGCTGCGGGGATGGTAGCTTGTGTGTTTCGCTCAGTGCCTCTGTGTCCTCATTGATAAACCAGGATCCTGCCAGTCCTGGCTCAGAATCCCTGTGAAGACGGAGGGAATGTCATGTGGTCGATGTTACCTAAAACCAAGCATGTCAAACTCACGGCCAGTGGGCCATAGACCTCCTTTTTTTTAAAGGAGTCATGCAGCCTGCCACCCATGAGTTTGACGTGCTTGCTTAAAACAGTGCTGGTACATGGAGTTCGTCCCTAATCCAAAGAAAAACCGTGTTCCTTTTTAAGTCACAGCATTGTTGCCAGAGCCAGAACAGTTGTGCGTTGTAATCATTTCTGGAAAAAGCAGTTAATGTACCTCCGAGGGCAAGAAAAACAACAACACTGCTCTTCAGTGGCAATCACTTCAGGCCTGGAGTTGTTGACCATTTCTAGGTGGCTCTGTTGTTGCTGACCATGTAGCCTCATCAACAGAAAGACGTAGTCTTAATGAGGGAGAGCTTCTGTTCTGGTTTTACTGCTCATATCGAAAGGTGAATTAAAAACTGATTTAAGTATTAGTTCCTGATCTATAGTTAACGATTCCTCCTGCCAACCTCTTTGGAATTCAGGACAGAAAGATTGCACGTTTCAGGAAGTGGAGGCATCATCTAATCTAATAAGAATAATATGCAAATTGACCCTCACTCCGTTACACCTAAGCCATGTCTATCAGCCAAGCCATGCCTACCACCCAATCAGAGTGACTA
Source organism: Murina feae (assembly GCA_004026665.1). Lineage (NCBI taxonomy): Eukaryota > Metazoa > Chordata > Mammalia > Chiroptera > Vespertilionidae > Murina > Murina feae. The sequence continues at coordinate 1,007 of PVJC01014067.1, read as the reverse complement.
TATGCAAATTAACCCAGCCAAGGTGGCAGCTGACAGTCATGGAGCTGGAACAAGCAGGAGGCTTGCCCCGGCGATGCAGGAAGCTAAGGTTCCTGTCTGCTTAGGCAGGCTGTGGCGTCTGCTTAGGCAGGCTGTGGCCTCTGCTCAAGGCAACATAGTTTCAATTATAGAAGATAAATAAACCCCAGAGATCTGCTTCCAGCCTTGGGCTCAAGGAAATGCTGAGAGCCTGGGTTGTCAGGGGCAACCCAACCTGGGTTCCAGTTAAAGCAACAAAGTTTCAACTTTAGAAGTTAAATAAATCCCAGCCAGCCTTGCTGCAAACAGCCATCAGCCACTCACCCAGGCTGACCAGACACACCAGCAGGAACCCCCTCCCTGAAGGGGGTGTGGCCAGCCTGAAAATGGCCCTCAGCCCCTCACCCAGGCTGGCCAGGCACCCCAGCGGGACCCCCACCCTGATCTGGGACACCCTTCAGAACAAACCAGCCGGCCCTCACCCATGCACCAGGCCTCTATCCTATATAGTAAAAAGGTAATATGCAAATTGACCCTAACAGCAGAACCACTGGGAATGACTGGTCACTATGACACACACTGACCACCAGGGGGCAGATGTTCAATGCAGGAGCTGCCCCCTGGTGGTCAGTGCACTCCCACAGGGGGAGCTCTGCTCAGCCACAAGCCAGGCTGCCAGCTGCCAGCACAGCAGTGGTGGCGGGAGCCTCTCCCACCTCCTCAGCAGAGCTAAGGATGTCCGACTGCAGCTTAGTCCTGCTTCACACTTGCAAGTGGACATCCCCCGAGGGCCCCCAGGCTGCCAGAGTGATGTCTGGCTGCTAGCTTAGGCTCAATCCCCCAGGGAGCGGGCCTAAGACAGCAGGTAGACATCTCCTGAGGGGTCCCAGATTGCTAGAGGGCACAGGCCGGGCTGAGGGACCCCCCCTCTTCCCCAAGTGCACACATTTTTGTGCACCAGGCCTCTAGTTAATTATAAAGGTTCCTTC